>CAJNJA010009301.1:0-14883 GCA_905231915.1 Symbiodinium necroappetens | reverse complement strand
AGTAGTAGTAGTAGTAGTAGTAGTATTAGTAGTAGTAGTATTAGTAGTAGTAGTAGTAGTAGTAGTAGTAGTATTATTAGTAGTAGTAGTAGTAGTAGTAGTAGTAGTAGTGGTGGTAGTACTACTACTAGTACTACTGCTACCAACTGGTAGTAGAGGTAGCAGAAGTAGTAGTAGCAGTAAAGTAGCAGTAGCAGAAGCAGTAGCAGCATGAGTATGAGTAGGAGTAGTATCATGGAACAAAAACGCAGGAAACGATGTCGAGACAAACAGCCGTCAATAATCAACACTCTTAACACATTGGTTGAGCACAGACAGAATCAACACCAGACAGATGGGAAACCGAAAAGCCAAAAAAAAGAAGCTCGAACACTAATCAAGCAAGATGCCTTCAAAACAACAAACGAATCTCTCCTTCGAACCCACCCCAAAGCCTGGGCCTAGACCTTTCAAAAAGGCTTCTTCTGCTCACCTATTTTTCACTCCGAGCAGCGGCCGGCCGCATGGCTGAAGCCGTCGAATAGACAGCGGAATTTTCAGCGTGCCTTGGGGTTTAGGGTTTAGGGTTTTTAGGGTTTAGGGTTTAGGGTTTAGGGTTTATTGGGAACCTTGTTTCTCACTCTAAGTACCTGCCTACATTCATGAACCACTTGATTCATTATGGGCAAAGGCTCCAATTCCCGTCGCCGCGTCTGCCAGTGCCATGGATGCTTGGAAGGAACCGTCGATCAGCGAGGGCCCAAGCCAGAAGCCAACGTGAGTTCCATCCTTCTCCATCTCCAGGCGAGCGAACGACTCTTTGTCTCCTGCACCCCACAAGGGCGACAAAGATAGCGATCGTCGAAGTGGTCGTAACAGGAGCAGCAGCACGTAACACTGAAACCGATCAGAAGAACATTGCTATCTATGTGAGAAGTACCAACCAACTCGAGAAAGCTGGCCAAGCTGCCCTTCTGCACATGTCGCACCGTGCGGAAGCGCGGTTGGAGCGGCAAGCCGCTCTTGCGGCCGAAGGAATACATGAGGTCAATGTCCACGGGCTCAGGGCCTGGGTTCCCAGAGAGGTTTTTAATGTCACGGTTCTGACAATGATAGAATGATAACTGATACCGGCGAGGATGGTAATTAACATGGATGATGGTGATGCATAATAGCAATGATAAAAATGCTTCAAGATTGCACACCTGATCGTGGTCATGTAATAGCGACAAGGGTGGTCCGAACATGGACGTCCCCCGTCTCGTGATTCAGCTTTTGCTGGCCCAGTTGCACTGTGATCGGAGCTGGTTCAGGTCAAAGCCGTCCTGCAGAATGCAACTTGGACGTGCCGGGGGCTACCAGAGAAGTGCTGTCTCCGTCCCTGAAATGATGGGGATGATGGTGCTGATGATGGTGCTGCTGATTGCTGATAATGATGATCTCCACCGCGGTAGTGGGTCGAGATGTTGGTATGAGGCTAGTGACCGTGCGGATGGTCGCGAATGGGGATGATGATGATCATGATGATGAGGATGATGGTGATGATGATGACGGTAATGATGAAAATTATGGTGATGGTGATGGCGATGGCGATGTTGATGCTGATGATGAAGACGAGGATGAGGATGAGCCCTCAGACCGGACCTTACGCCACAGACCACGACATGCTGAAAACCTCGGATGCTGCGATTAGGCTGCACATTCTGCGCGCCTTCCTCGAACGCGCCTCCGTAATGCCCGAACCGTAGTAACGTCCATGTTCCCAGTGCATACTTTGGGACCGAGCATCCATGCCCGAGCCGTAACAACGTCCATGTTCGCAGTGCTGGGACGGAGCATCCATGCCTGAACCGTCCTAATGTCCATGGTGCCAATTCAGTTTTGCGTTTCAGCCGGTGTGAGAACCACCATGAAGCACCAAAGTATATACGAGACGATGTTTCAGATATCAGGTTTGCAGTGGCGCGTTTAGAAGAGCTGATTGCTGGGGAGTGCAGCTGCAGGGGCGTGTCATCACGACGACTTCCGCCCGGCACCCCGCCCGAAAGGTAGTGCACTTGGATGATTTCTTAGCCAAATATCATCCTAGCATAAGAATAATTGAAGAGCCTTTGTCTGTAGTCGCAACCTCGATTTATACGGCATTTGCAAGGGTGTCGTACTTCTGCACACACTTTGCCTTATGGAAGCGCGGCAAGACACGCAGACTGAGTTAGGATGAGGGTGATGGGCAGGAGGGGACAGAGGAGGAGCAGAGGGGAAGAGGAGGAGGGCGTTCATGATTGTTTTGGTGCTACAACCCGACCAGGCAGTAAGTGTCAGAAACACGTGTCGGGGACGACGGGCAACCAAGCGAAGCACAGGGGGCTGTGAAAGGGACATTTTCGATGGCAAAAGTGCCCAAAACACGCAATTCCGAAGCACATGGCATTCATGGCATTGTGCCTCCCGGGTTGCCCTGTCTGGTTTGCAAGCGACTCGACGATTTGCATTCATGGTACTTTTTTGTGACACTAATGATGACCACCACTTCGATCTCGGGCATCATCTTACACTGGTAGCGTGCATCCGCCATTTCTGATAGCTACAGACATACTGCCAAACCAAAAACACTACAGGTTGTATGCAGAATTCCTTCACCGGGGGTCCTGCTCTGGTCGGTTTGTCTTCACCCAGCCGCCAGACTTCATGACCAGTGTTGCCTCCACATGCACCGAGACGATGCTGTCCTCAGGGTCGCTGCCTTAGACGACAGACAGGCAAGATGTATCAGCTGTAGCTGTGAGCTTCTCCGAAGTGTCTCAGGCATGCACCGATCTCACTCTCCACCTCAAGCCGTCCATCCGGCCGCAGCACCAAGCGCATCTCTGTGGGTTCCTCTAAAGATCCGTCTGGCAGGAGCCTGGGCATTCCAAGCCGGTTTCGGTTTAGGGTTTAGGGTTTAGGGTTTAGGGTTTAGCCGCTACTTGCGGACCAAGGGCCGAAGAACCAACGGCTTTGCGAAGCCCAAGTTCTCGACACACCAAGCTTCGCTGCCTCAAGTCGTGGAGAGCGATATACTGGTAGGGTGTCATGAGACTGCCATATTCGAGTTTTCGGCACGACCAGGGTTGTCCTGTAGCACAGCTTTCGCGAATTTAACGAGTGCAGTTAAGGCCACCACCTACAAAGGTCGTGCATCCGGCAACGATCATCTCCAAATAGCACGCGCCGGGAACGACAACCTGCAGTGTCTGACAGTCATACAATGAACATGATTTTGTCATAGGTCTAGGTATACAGCGCATTTCTAGTACCCAGAATGGTGAATAGCTCTTTGCCTTGCGCTACTTGTCAAACCACAGCAAGCCTAAGCAGGTGAGCACGCCTCACCGTGCACGATGTGGTGGGAGAGAAGAGCGAGAACATGGCCGCCGAAGGAGCAGCTGAACACGGTTGCTCCATCTGCTCTCGTGGTTCGTCGCTTCAGCAGGGGATGGCTGGCTTCCCGCCAGGGGTAGGCCTGCCAATGCACAGAAGCTGCTAGCAGCGCTTCAGTCTGACGTAAAGATTCGAAACCTACAGACTGCCAGCTCAGCAGTCTGCCACTGTCGACAAGAACTTATCATTTGTGCGGCCCTCGCTGGCCTGACGCTCCAAGTCGGCTGCAGAGCGCTTCACCGCTGCCAGTCCTGTGCCCGGACACCCCAAGCCGAAAGGCCTGAACTAAACTTAGATCCTTCCATATCCTTCCTCAGCAAGTCAAGAAGCCTCATCACGACCGAGACTTGCTCTTCATATCTCTTCACAGCTCGAGCTAGCTATCCACGCATCCGTCCATGTGAGAAAGAGAGACACGGAGCGGGACACGGAGCGGGATACGGGGAATTACGCGAGGCCCCGGAGCTGAGTCGAATCCCCCCACAAAAAGTACCGAACTAGAGCGGTAAACTGCGGAAGGTCTGGGCGAGGGACCAGAACCCTGCATGGTGGAGTTGGACTTTAGCGCCGATTTTAGAAGCAGACCCGCCGACAGTCTTCGAGCACTTGGGGAACGGAACCCCGATCTCCGGCGTTTAACCCTAATATAGGCCCCCGAACAGGAACCCTCACATCACTGCCTAGAGCAACACCGCCACCGACCTGCTTTCGACCTCGTCGCCGGCCGGGCCAGCAGCACGTGTCCATTGGTGCCGCCGAAACCGAAGGAGGAAACGGAGGCAGCTGCTATCGCTTGACTGGGGCCTCGGGCAAAAACAGGGGAAGGAATCACTTGGGTTTATGCTGGGTTTGGGCTGAGCTGCAAAGGGTACCAATGCAAGTCGCTAACTAGCTAGGCTTCTTGGACATCTGCATCGACGCCTTTACCCATACCAAGTCATGGCACATGCGTCCGAAACAAAGTTCACAGGGAAGTCTTGCATGTCATCGTAGATGTGCGAGTTCATGACGCGGAGGTGCAGATTGGCCGGCAAGCAGTTGCGGGACAGGATCGATGCCAGCTTGGTAAGTCCGACCATCCCCGCACCACCCTCCAAGTGGCCAACGTTGGTCTTCGCCGCGCCGAGCTGCACGGTCTGGAGCCGTGAGCCTCCAAGAACCGCCTTCAAAGCTCCGACTTCGATGGGGTCTCCAAGAGCCGTGCCTGTACCGTGGGTCTCCACACAGACATGCTGAGCCGGTTGGACCTGAGCTTCCCCAAGTGCAGCCAACACCACTGCCTGTTGGGATGGGCCATTGGGCGAAGTGAGGTTCGAGCTTCGTCCATCTTGGTTCAGAGCTGAGCCATGCAGCTCGGCCAACAGCCCTGCATCTGGGCCGGCACTTACCTGACTTCCCAGACGCTCCAGGGCTTGGGCACCCACGCCCTCACCACGAGCATACCCACTGGCAGTGTCATCAAAGGTGCGGCACCGTCCACTCTTTGAGAGCATTTGGGCCTGACAGCAGGCAACGAAAGTCTGAGGAAGCAAAGTCATGTTCACACCGCACACCACTGCCAACTCAGATCTTCTGCGTCGAAGAGTGACTGCGGCAGTGTCCGCTGCAACCAACGACGACGAACACGCCGTGTCCATTGTTGCACTTGGACCTTTCAGTCCCAGCACATAGCTGATCCGGTTCGCACTGATGGACGAGGAGCCACCGGTGGCTGCATAGGGACCGCTTTGGTCGCCGGTGATCATTCGATTCCAATCGCACTTGTCCTGGCCCACAAAGACGCCTCCATAGCTGCCCATGAGGGTGCTTTTGCCGAGGCCGGCCGCTGTGAAGGCCTCGAAGGCTGCCTCCAGCAGGTGCCGTTGCTGTGGGTCCATGGTCTCTGCTTCGACCTTGTTGATGTTGAAAGCCTCATAAGACAAGAATGTGTGAACGATGGGGCTGCATTGAAGGGAGAGAAGCTACATCGATGGGTTTATCGGCTTAATTTAATGTAGCAATGTAGCACGACTCCGGAGCCATGCCGGCCCTCACTGAGCGCCGGACAGCTGCTGCAAAGAGCTCAACACCCTCGATAAATGCCGCATGTTTCACGTACATCTTAAGGCCAGTTGTTGCATCAGGGTCGTAGTAATCATCCACATCCCATCTGCTCTGCGGCATTTCCACACTGCAGTCCACACCCTGGGAGAGCATGAAATCAAACTTCTCCAAAGACCAGCTGTCACCTGGGAGATGGCAGGCTCCCCCCAGAATTGCAATGGCCTCGTTGGAAGCAGGGGCTCCCGGCTGAGGCATGGCCAGGGTGGGTGTTGTGGCCGTCTCCGGCACCAACTGCTCGGAAACGTAATCCGCAAGCGCGGTGAGGGTGGGGTAGTCGAACATGAGCGTGCTGGGCAAAGTGACCGAGCGGAACTCGTTCGAGACCTCCCAATCAAGATTTCAACTCGAGCTGCGGAGACTCTGGTTACGGACGGAGAAGCCTACCCATTGTAGTGTGCTAGCATATCGCATAGGTTATGTTGCATCCGTTCTACTTGGTCATAAACTCGTATCTTCCTATGCTCTAAAAAAGCACCCTGTATTACAATGGCACAAGCATAACAAGAACACGTGAAACGTGATATGTTCAAGTACACTGTGCTCTAGTTTGCTGCATTTTGGTATGTCTGCGATGCTACATGTCAGAATGTGAGCACCGTCGTGCGCTCTATCATGTACTACACACCGGACTCTGCTCTGATTACAAAGGGCGAGCTAAAATAAGCAAAACAGGAGTTGGGTCGATGGTTTCTTTTGCAAGCTTGTAGGGGACATGGTTATGAAGCAATGCTCTGACCGATTATGTTATAGTCTAATGCCATCAGCCCCCTCAACCGCAAAAGCATACACCCTCACTGCTAAGCCGTAAACTCCAACCCTGACACCGTTAAACCCTTAAAACCCTAAACCCTAAAACCCTAATCCTTAAGACCCTGAACTCTAAACAACGTAAACCCCCAAAACCCTAAAGCCCTAAAAACCCGAAAGCCCTAAAAAAAAACTAACACCCTAAAACCCTAAGAACCCTAAACCCTAAAAACCCTAAAACCCTAAAAGCTCCAAGCCGGCCTTGTTCCGGAATTCCACAGCAGACAACGAATCGATCCCAGCCTCTCCAGCGCTCTTCGGGGAGTTGTGGGTTTCAGGGTTTAGGGTTTAGGGTGTTTTTTTTGAGGACCTTTTTCCTGGGCTACGTCCAAGAGAGCCCGTTTGGGCAGGTCCTTGGGGTAGAGGTTGTATCCCTCCACCAGCGTTACTCCCTTCACTCCTTCACCGTATGGAGCTCTGGCTAGTGGCTTAGTGCTAGTGCTTTACGGTCAGCTCAGATCTCAATTCATGCCCTCAGCGGTCGATCATCACTTCGCGTTTAGGGCTTAGGGTTTAGGGTTTAGGGAGTTGTGGGTTCCAGGGTTACGGCTCGCTCTCGGGTTCAGGAGTTTCTGGCGTGGCTTAAGGGTTTCGGGTTTAGGGGTTCAGGGGTTTAGGGTTTGAAGTCTACAGGTATGGCTACACGGTGTTGGATCTTAGGTTTTTGTGCTTTTGGCAGTGGGTTTTGAAACCTTTGGCAACGAGCCTCCATGAGAGGCGTGTTGTCGTCCATGTCCTTGGTTTCTTTCTTTCTTTCTCTCGGTCCGGTCACCGGTTTAGTTGGTTTCTGCTCTGTCTTTCTTTCCCGCTCGCAGCACTCTCACTGATATGCTCTTAACCGCACAGCCCTCCGCCGCCGTCGAGGCGTTTCAGCCGGCCTAAAGTGCCAAGCCCTGGGCCATGATGAACTAATCCCGAAGACTACTACCTACATCTCGAAGCAAAAGATTTGACCCAAGACCCTCCACAGACACAAGTCATCGTGACAAGAGGAGCAGGGATAGCCGTCAAGATCATGATCAGACCTGGAAACCAGCCCTCAAACGTCCTGCCAGGTCTCCAAACCCATGCCCGAAGCCGCAGCCCTGATGGACTTCAGCACCTCTCCGCGGCGTTCCTCCAGCGGCAGCTGTGCCAAAGCGCCTCCAGCACCTGCAAAAAAGGGGCTTTAGGAAGGATTGTGAAGGGGCTGTGTTTTCGACGCTCCCCGACCTTGAACCGTCTTGCCGGCTCCTGACTCCTCCTTGGACTTCAGATCCATGAGCTGCGGGATCTCCATGCCAATCTCTCGCATGAAGGATGGCCAGTCGACTCTGGCCAACATGACTTCGGCACGAGGCGTCGGGGCCGCGAGGCAGAGGCGCAGGGCGCTGCCCACTTGTGCTGGCGACAGCGTTTTCAGGGCCATGGCCTCCAGGTTATCACTGCCTGCTGCCGCGGTGATGCCCACCTCAGACACCGGGCCCCACTGAAGGCTGACGCCAGAGCGGCCAGCGCCACGGCGCCAGGTGGCCAAGGCATCCAAGTACGCATTGGCAGAAGAGTAGGAGGCTGAGCCGGCAAGGCCTCCCCACACACGAAGGTTTACAGCTTCAAAACCGCTCACAAGCATACGGACTCACGGATGCACAGGCCTACAATAGCGGAGACGGAGCTGAAGAGAACGAAGAGGCTACTGTCCGGGCACTCGCTGTGCAAGTGCCATGCGCCATTGGCCTTTGGAGCCAGCACCTCTGGACCCGACCATTGCGAACTGCTTGGGGCGAGGGAGAGGTCTATTATACACTATATATTATATATTATATATTATACATTATATATTATATATTATATGCTATATATTACATATTATATATTATATATTATATGTTATATATATTATATATTATTAGACCAGGTCCGGTGGGATTGGACCACGGGAAGCGTAAGCGTCTTTCCACGGCTTGCCTTGTTGAGATGCGCGGTGTCAAGGTCCGGCAGGGGGCAACGATCCATGACGCCGGCCGCATGCACAACGCCTGAAGCACTCTCAGACTCAGTGCCTGGAAGTAATCAAGGGATGGGTCATTAGGTCAGCCCTGCACTGCAAGCAGGCCTTGCACGGGTTCGCCCGCATCTTTGGCCTCCTTGACGAGCTTGGCGACATCTCCTGCTTCGCCGGCATTGCAGATCTTCAGCTGCACGTTCCTAGGAAGGCCAGCACATGGAAGATGCCCCCATGTGTGCTGGGGCCCTGCTCAGGCTGAGATCGCGAAAGCTCGTATCATCTCGTATCCAAAGGATCTTTGAGTCAAGGCTCAGGCCCGGCAGGGCCTGCAGCTTTCGAAGCTGCTCTTCCAGACGCTTCTGACCTAAGGAGGCCCAGACAAGCAGTGTCTAGTTCTAGTCTCGTCAAGGATCGGGAACTCGGTACGAACAACGGAAGAACCGTACTAAAAAGGTCCCTGAGCCCAGAAACCAAAATCGCGAAAACTCTACAACCTCAAGCCCCACGGTTTAGGGTTTGGGGCTTGGGGGTTTAGTGCTCCTAAACCCTAGGCCCTAAACCCTGAAACCGAAACGCCTAAACTTGGCCTGAAACCCAAAAAAAAAACCACACAGCTTGCCCCTTGGGCTGCGCACCCTCGGCAACCCGGCCGCTGCGTGAAGTTAGGAGGAGGCCTTCGTTCTTTTGGGTTTAGGGTTTATAGGGTTTAGGGCTTTAGGAGTTTAGGGTTTAGGGTTTAGGATTTAGGGTTTAGGGTACAGGCTTCGGCTTCAGGGTTTAGGGTTTACGGTCTGGGGAATTGTATACTTGTACAGCTTACCTGGCATAGCAGAGGCTACAAACATATACCACTGCTGCTGTAGTGTATACTTTGAGCACCGCATGCCAGAAGTGAAGACGATGTCGCACACTGCTCATTACACTCTTGACCTGAGTGTACTTGAGTGAAAGGATGGGAAAGAGGTGGTAGGGTGATCCGGCCTGGTGCTCCAAGTGCTGCTAGCTCCTCTGCAGCCACCAATCCTTAGGATGAAGGATGAGAGAACGCGGCTTACTCTGGACAGCTCAAAAGAGCGACTGGGTGGCTACTCTTCCGGTTTTGCCGTTGAGGATCCGAGTCCGCCCAAGCCACCCGTCACGATCTGAACGCCCTTCTTGACGTCCACAGCCGAGTCCGCGTCTCTCATGGCATCCTGCCGCTGCATGGCCGCTGCCTCGTTCTGAGGGGCTTCCACCAAGCGAGGAACGCATCTTCCCTCGGACGTGTAAGCAACCTCAACGTCTCCATCTGGTCCCTGCAACTCGGCTGCAATGGCCTTCCCGATGTCTGCGGGACTTGCATCGACTGCAACATCCACAGTCTTGATCGTAACACGAGGCATCTCCATTCTCGCCGAGCGGATCAAGCCCCAGATCAAGGCGCCCGCATCGAAGTTTTCTCGTTTGTCATCGTATGCACCACGCGTCACCACGACCAACAACTTTGGGAGCTCCGCCAGAATGGCGCCCTGCAAGAAGGCGACCAGCTCCTCAAGGTGTGAGCCCGGCAGGGGCTCGGCTCTGCCTGACTCCAAACAGCGCGCAAAGACAGCTGCGGCTGTCCCTGCACGCTTCATCTTCTCGCTGATGTCAGCTGCCGTGCCTACCTCCGTCACGGCTACCGGCTTGCTGGGCATGGCTGAAGTCAGGGAACCCGCCATCGCGTCGCCATCCGTGACAAGCAAGAGCTTTCCATCAAGAGGGGAACTCATGCTGTAGTCGGCCTTCACCCATTCTTCAAAGTAAACCACCTTCTGCATCCACTCCCTCCAGGGCTTCAGCACCTTCCGGGCAAAGCGCATGGGCTTCACCACCTTGGGCTCAGAGGGCTGCGTGAGGATCGCCTCCATGAGTCCGTGGCCGTTGGTGCCGGAGAAGCCTTGGCTGAGACGAAAGCGCCCCACAAGGCTTCGGTTCTTGAAAGAGCTGAAGTGCAACACGATGAGGTTACAGCAAGCAGAATGAACGGCAGAGCGATCGTTGATCCCTTCCTGACTCTGAAGGCATCTTGACACAGGAACTCGCCTTCACTGGCACGAGCCCTTCAACAGGATATACATATATATATATGTATATACATATATATATATGTATGTATTTTCTATATATATATATATACATATACACATATATGTTTATCTATATATATATATATGTTTATGTCTTTATACCCGAGGAGCCAAAGGATGAGACACCGGATCGCAGGCTGGCGCTCTTCCACTCCACGAGCTTATCGGGCATCAGCGTGTTGAAGCCGCCCAAATCGATGTTTGGATTCAAGGTTTCCAAGTGAAGGTTCGGCGTGATCTGTGCCTTGGTGATGGCCAGGATCACCTTGGAGATGCCGGCCACGCCTGCCGAGCCTGCGACGGACTTGAGTCGAGCCAAGTGAGCTCACGACAGGACATATGGCACACACAGATAGATAGATAGATAGATAGATGGATCGATGGATGGATGGATGGATGGATGGATGGATAGATAGATAGATAGATTGATAGATAGATAGATATATGTGTGTATATAAATATATTTCTATTTACTTATTTATGTATTTATTTCTATTTCTTTATTTATACATACACAGATGTACACACACACACACTTGACATCATAGCTAACACTGGACTCGTGTGTGGCTCCCTCTGCCAGCCTTCCAAATGGCCGATGTTGGACTTCGTAGCTGCGAGAATCAGCGGCTGGGACTCGGTACGACCCTTTCCATAAACAGCCTTCTGCGCTCCCACCTCAATGGGATCGCCCAGTGCCGTTCCTGTGCCATGGCACTCGATGCAGGTTACATCTTCGCCTTGGGTGCCGCGGTCCGCCAACGCCGCCCGCAGCACACGCTGCTGTGCAGTTCCGTTGGGCGCGGTGATGGTCGCCGCGCGTCCGTCGTGGTTGATTGCAACTCCACTGAGGCCAACCAAGTTGCTCACCTCCGCATTCTCGCCGCCGCGGATGAAGGCGGAGCCGAGACCTTCACCCCGTGCGAAACCATCTGCCCGCGAGTCGAAGGTCTTGCAGCGGCCGTCGAAGGCCAAACCACGCATCTTGGAGAAACCCACCTCGGAGCTTTCGTGAAGCCATAAGCCAAACAGATCTGCTTTCCTTCTGCGAGCCCAAGCCCACTGAACCCTTTCACCCTAAAATCCTACGAAAACCACTGGCTCTTCGCCGAGGCGCCCAGATGCAGCCAGACAGCTGGACGTTGGCACCGGTTGCCACAGCACTCTGGCACCTGGCCGAGCTGCTATTCTAGTTGCTCCTATGCTGGCCCTCCGTTGCTTCCGGACTGCGGCCTGTGCGTCGTTCACGGTCTTGCGATTATACTGTATAGCGGGCTGCTCCAAGATTCATGTGTTGTTGCACCCAGAAAACTGTATCGCTAAATCTTTGTCGCAGAGAATTGGTGTACTGGTTTTGTCGTCATGATACTGCTACCTGTTTATCTTGTTTTAGATGTTGCTTCGTTGAACTGAGCGCGACTGGACCAAGAGGTTACAAAGGTTCACCAGTCCAACCTGTTGTCATTCTGCTTGTCGTTTGTCTATCTTGCTGTGCCATTTCCTACAATTACTATCACGATTTATTGTCTGTATTGTCGATGTCTGTACCTTCGACCAGCGTGCCACTGCACTGAGGCATGAGTAGCGTCATGTGGCAGCATGCGATGACGAAGTAGACACTGTAAAACAAAACTGTGCAAAATTGGTTTTCCTACATTGCTGGGCCTTTTCTTGCGACAGCGTGCTGGGCTACAATGTCTGGTCTATAGGCTGGTGTCAACATGTTGAATTTCTGTGATGCTTGCGCGTGCGTACTCACTACTGTTTGTCACTTCTTTGTGCATCATACTGGACATTGGTGCTGTTGCAGCAGCAACTTCGGACCCTTCCGCACTCTAATCATGCTACGTCGTGTGGGCAGTCCGGGCCTTCCCATTCTGACAGCTTGGCAACTGGAGTCCAGAGCGACGATCGTCGAAGAGCAGGCCGTGTCCACGGTGAAGCAGGGGCCCCGCAAGGAGAGGACATGCGAGATGCGGCCTCTCTACGTTTGGGCATACACACACGCTGCACCTATCACTCGCCGCAAAGATGTGTGCGCCTGACAGGCCGGAGTAGGCGAAGCCGATGTTGGAGAATGGTCCCAGCCTCGGCTTCTCGAAACTACTTGGAGGTTCATGGGTGGTTATAAGTGGTGTTATAAGCCCCCTGATATGGGTTATAACTATAGTTACCCTACTTATAACCCCAATTATAACTACCCATGAACCTCCAAGTAAACTCCGCACGTAAGACCGAAGGGAAGGCAAGCAACCCGTACGGGTCCACGTCGTTTCCTCCCAGGTTACAGCAGCCGACGAAGACACCACAGTCCATGCCCTGCAGCGACTCCTGCACAGGATCGAGAGAAGGGCTCCAGTTGCCAAGAAAGTCGAAGCATTCTTCTCGGGGAAACGGCTTCGCTTGAAAGAGACTTCACATCATGGATGACACCGAAGGGTTCAGTAGAACAAAAGCTTTCCCAAGACTGACAGGTCCGAAATGGTTGGTCCTTGTTGAGGCCAGCCGCATGGAATGCTTCGTAGCCTTATCCGGCGCTCCACAGCTGAAGCTGACTTACTGGAGGGAAAAGCTGTGCTGAAATCGCACCTTCTCTGCAAAAAGGGTACGACCGGGCATGACTAAGCAGTATGAACGGCAGGAAAGGCAGCGATTGAGTCTGTCAGTTTTGTTTGCAAGCAGTGCCGCGACTGCATCGTATGTCACGCCGCAGACGCAATCTGCCCATCGACCAACAGATTTGTGAGGAGACCTCTAAACACATCCACTGCCACCGGCCCTGGGGGTGTGACAGTCCAAATGCAAGGTGTGAGTTCCGCAAAATCAGGGACGCTCATGTAGACCTCTAGATGAGTCGAAACCGGAAGAGGTACCCTTGATGTCAGAAACCACCACTCTTCAACAGATAATCACATCCATGCGGCTGATCTCCAGAGACAGCCACCTCAACGAGGGCATGACGACTGTTGGTGCCATCGTTGTCGGTATCTTCTCAGTGCTACTTGTGCAAAGATGATTGCTATTACCAATGCGTCTTGTGTGATTAGGTAACCCAGTTACGATGGTTCTTGATATTACCAGTGCCTATGCGTGGCACGGCCACTACACCTGTCACTGCACTCTGTTGACCGTGCATCTGAGCGGATCTCAGCACTTACCCGCCCGAGGTGCTGGTGGGGATCCATGGATCGCAGCTCCGCCTCGGAGACCCCGAAGAAGTCCCCGTCGAACTGGTCGATGCCTTGAGGTAAGCCACCAGCAGGGATGTAAACAATGGCACAGAAAGTATGGCCTCTGAAACGGAGGCCCAAGGTAATACGGTGGACATGATACAACACAAGTTGACCTCACCTACGACGACGATAGTGCTGAAGGAAAGTTGCTGTAGCACACACTCGCAGCCGCACGTGGTTATTGCAAAGGAATGAAAGCAACCAGCCGAAGCAGCCACTGCCTCAGAAACTTCCTGCCGCTGGCCCCGTCAAACTACCCCCAAAACGCTACAAGTCCTGAATGCTTAATCTCCAACTAAACCCTAGAAACCCTCCCAAAGGCCGAAAAATACCCTGAGGGGGGCCTGGAATGAAGTGACCCAGCCGCACATATGTCTTGCCTGGACAGGATCTCAGTAGAGAGGAGGTCCTGTTCTTGTGATGACGACTATGACTAGATGATCCTACAAAGAACCCTACACCCGAAACCAAGAAACTCTTACGACTAGTGGATGTGTTGGCCACTGTTGTTGCTTCTTTGAGTCTTAGCCGTTCACTGGCAGCGAACCCCACGAAAATAAGAGTCGTAGTTGTAGTCTCAACCCTGCTGCTGAGGATATCTGGACCTGAGTTGACAGCACACAAGTTGCAGTCGTCTGCACGGAAACTGTACTTTAAAGCACGTCCTGCGTAAGGTCTAGGACTGCGAGGTGGTGAAAACCCAGGTTTAGTGGACATTGAAGGATGCAAGTGCTAGTTCTTCAAATCCGTGCAATCACTGCTTGTGGCCTTCTGTGTTTTCTGTGGCCGTTGTAGCAGCGCAGCAGGAGCAGGAGGAGCTACGAAGAGTTATCTTGTCATTATTGC
Organism: Symbiodinium necroappetens; assembly: GCA_905231915.1. NCBI lineage: Eukaryota > Dinophyceae > Suessiales > Symbiodiniaceae > Symbiodinium > Symbiodinium necroappetens. Next base: position 400 of record CAJNJA010009301.1, on the reverse strand, counting down.
AATGCTTGCAGGTGGCTGTCACTCGGTGCTTGCTATCCTCTCACTACAACTTTTGGGCATGGTAAACCGGAATCCGCACCCACAGACACCGTTTGGGGGGCGGCTTGCCTGGTGCATCAACATCGGCGTCGTAGTAGGCATCCATNNNNTGGCGGAAGCTCTGTCGTAGTGTCCTAGGTTGCTCTAGGCGCAAGACGCCTTGCCTAATCGTAACAGCTGCCGTCATAGCAAGTCTTGCTTCATGAGCAACACCGCACATACCTCCTGCCGCAAGTGTNNCATGTTGTGCCAGTACTCCTCCACCTTAGCACAGGGGACTCAGTAGCAAAGTAAGAACTATAAAAATGATATTACTACTGCTGATCCTACTACTTCTTACCACCAGTAGTAGTAGTAGTAG
>CAJNJA010009300.1:0-14884 GCA_905231915.1 Symbiodinium necroappetens | reverse complement strand
AACCCAAAGCCCCAGACCCTAAACCTTGAACCCTAAACCCTAAAGCCCCAAACCCAAAGCCCCAGACCCTAAACCTTGAGCCCTAGATTTCAAAGGCCAAAGCCATCGGGGACCCCCTAAGCTCATAACTCTTCAGTCGATGATGTGCCAGCTAAACCGCTAGAATCCTCAATAAGTATCGGGTTTAGGGTTTAGGGTTAGCGGGGTTAGTGTAGTGTTTAGGGGTCTAGGGATTAGGGTTCCTTAATAATTTCTACAGCAAAGTGGTCGAAAAGTACCCTCAGACCCTATTCCGAGCATTAAGGACCCCATCTTTGCTGAGTTGTGGGTTTGGTGTTTGGGATTCAAGCACTTTAGATGGCGGCTTTTTCTTTTCGAGTAGGGTTTTGGGATATATCATCCTGCAATTGGTAAGGAGTACTGAAACCCCTCCAGTAGGGTTTGGGGTTGAGGGTTTAAACCCTAAATCCCAAACCGGGTAAACCCTAAACCCCAAACCCTAAACCTAAACCCCAAACCCTAAATAAACCCCAAACCCTAAACCCCAAACCCTAAGCCTTTAAACCCCAAACCCAAAAGCCTTGCAGATCCAGGAACGAAGATCCTATTTGTGAATCAGGGTTCCGCGAACCCAAGAAATCCTGCTTGTTTCAGGTTCCCTAGTGTGGTTCCTTTGTATGGGTAGTTATCTAAATTGGGGTTTAGGGTTTAGGGTGCTTCCTTGCAGGATTCCGTACTATATTTGGGAACTTAAAAGGGACCCTCTATTTCGGAGAACTATACCCATATAACTCCGAGGTGGCTGTTCTTGGGGATCAGGTATGCCCTACAAGCATGGGGTATCAGAGCCTGCCCATGTTGTGGGTTTGGCAAGCCCTAAACCCTAAACTCGGGTTTGTGGCTGCGAGTTAACCTCTAAACGCTAAACCCTAGGCCCTAAACCCTAAAGCCCACAAGTTGAAGTTGGGCCAAAAACCTTCTTATCCGAAGCTTCTTGATGCAGCGCAGCAGTCAAAATAAAAAGGCACTCTGTGTCGGCTGGTTTGTGAAGGCAGAAGCCAACTGGGACACACACACACACAGATATCTCCCGGCACATAGTGAGTTTAGGGTTTAGGGTTTAGGGAGCCCTCAACCCTGAACGGGTGACAATTGAACTTCTCGGCTGCCAGCGACACACCGGATTCGTCTCACTGAATTTGTCAAGCCTTTCGCGATTAGCTCTGCGACTTGGACGCAGGCCACCCTAGAGCCGAATATTCCACACTCTTAAGCCAAAAAGGGCCTCGACTTACCGGGATTTAAGGGTTTCGGGTTTAGGGTGTAGGGGTCGACTTTGCAAAGAAGGTCATCTGGCTCTTAGGGTACCTTCTTTTGGGGTCCTTATAATTAGGCATCCTACTATTTAGGGTACTATATTAGGGTTTAGGGTTTAGGGTAAGGAATATATGTATAGTTCTCTAAATTAGGGTCCCGTTTTAGGGTCCGTTCTAGAAGGATGCGGTACTATATTGAGGACCCAAAACGGGACCCTACTTCAGAGAACCAACCACCCATATCCACAAACCCACAAAAACCCAAGCCGGGAGTCCTAAGCGCCCAGATCCCAGCCAAAAATCTTGGAACTTGCATGCCAAGGGTCCCTTTCCCAGTCAACTCATCTAAGGCTCTGGCAAGGGAGAGAATGGAGTTTTTTTCGGGTGTATTACACCCTAAACCCTAGACCCTAAACCCTAAACCCTAAACCCTAAGCCCTAAACCCTAAGCCCTAGACCCTAAGCCCTAAACCCTAAGCCCTAAACCCTAAGCCCTAAACCCGAAGCCCCAAACCCGAAGCCCCTAAACCCTAAACCCATTTCAGCCCTAAGCCCTACTTACAGCAAGGAGCCCCAAAGGCCCCCTAAGGAATTGGATGACGAAGTATTCTAGGGGCCTTAATAATTAGAATAGGGTTTTGGGGCCCATTATAGTATAATTATAATAAGGAACCCCTTTTGGGGCCCATTATAGTATAATTATAGTAAGGAACCCCAACACCCTATTCTGGCTCAAGTGCGGTTCGGACCTACGCGAGGTTTGAGCTGTTAGTTTCAGTCGTAGATCAGGCCCCCTTTAGGGCGTGACATGGCTGCAGACTACGAACACAACCGCAATCAGAAACATGCCAGTGGCGTGTATTGCAAGATTATGCCACTCCTTTTTCTGTGTGCCTGGTGTGGGCTTACCCACATAGGCATTGCGATCCGTGCGATTCCGCACGACAACGCGTACCATAACGGACCTCGTGTGATGCAGCGCGTCTTTGAGACCAGTTACTTCACACCGATCGAAAATAGCAACAAAACAAAAATGCATGCAAGAATTACTTTGCAAACAAATTTGCTTGGTCATCCTGTCAGCGAGGCGGGTTGCACCCCACGGCATCAACATTACCAAAAACAATGGAAAAGAGACTATTGCAATGAGATCAGTCAAAAATGCGCTTTAGACTGTTTCGCTCAGCAAAATTGCCTGGACGATTGTGCGCAGCTAGCCTTCAGCCAGAGCAAAAGCACCAGACATTGCAAAACAGATGAGCAACATATGATGCATGAGATGAATGAAAATGATGAAAATGACAATGTTTGTGGGATTACCTACAAACATAACCAAGGATGCGATGATCAAGCTTCCAGATCGCTGCCTCTTTCGCATTGGTGTGGGGATTGTGATTTCGGAAAGGTTTGTGATCAGCGACTGCAAATCAGAGCATTGCTTGTGACTGAGCCAAGTGCTATTGTATCCAGTCTACCAGATAGGCACTTCCCCCTCCAAAGGGGCCGCGCTAGGGAAAGCAAAAACAACACCTGGACCTGGACCCTAATTGGTGTGATTATGGTGTTCTCCGAAATATGCCATACCATTATTGCCCAGGAGTGCAAACGACTACGAGAAGTTCGCGACGACAGAAGAATTACGAGCAGCTGCAACCCGGTGAGGGCTGGGGTTTGGGTCTTCGTTGCTAGGACTTGCCTTTGTTTGGGGTTGCTTTGGTTTGTTGGCGCCTGGGGATTTTGGTGTGGGCCCAGTTCCCATCCCTTAACCCTAATTAAGAAGCCCAACAAACATCGACATACAAAATTCATGAAGCAGCACACCTCTAAATTGGAAAAGTTCAATGTTGAAGTTGATGTATTCTTCCACGGAATACAAAAGCCCCTACACCTCAATCATGTCCTCGGTGATGGCAACTGCTATTGGAGAGCTGTAGCCAAGCAATCTCAGTACTCGTGGTATCGCCTAAAAAGACTCACCACTAACTATATGATGCAATATGCCAGGGATCATAATGATGAAAAGTTACTTTGTGAAGTTAAGAAACTTCAGAAGAAAAATGCATGGGCAAACATGTTTGCAGTGCTTGGAACTGCCTCTTTTCTGAATCGAGAAATCCGCGTCTGCGTTAGGCAGCATATCCTACGATGCTCACCTGGGCCACATGACTCGCCTGCATCTAAGGGCATGGGAGGGACGATTAACTTGTTCTTTGACAAGAATCACTATAGTGGAGTTGACGCGGGTGACGTCAAAGCTAGGCTTGATTCTGCTGACCCGGCATTGGTAAGTAGCTTTCGCGAGTTTTGCTGTATCCCAGTCGAGCAGTATTGCAAAGACAAAATCATTTACAGACACAGAATGAATCACCAAAATGCTCACAACATTGGGTTTTTGGGTTCTAGGGTTCTTTCTTCCCATAGGATAAAGGCTCAAGCCAATCAAAGCGGCTATCCCACCATGAGCGCACCAAGAAAGGTGGCGTACCGGCCTGCTGGAACAGTTAGTGGCCAGAGACGACCTGGAGAATCCATGCAAGAGCAGATAGCAAGGTTGGTCAAGGCTAAAGCAGCTAGAGGGCCAAGAGAACCACCTGGGCCACCACCGAAAGTCAGTGGGATCAGTGGGCCGAAAGAGCCCCCACATCCCCCTCCTGGCTATAGACGGCCACCTACTCCGCCTCAAAGGCCAACGCGATCACCCGAAATCGGTGACATCGGAACCACTCTTAGGCGACCGCCTACACCCCCGATGCGACCAAGCAGGAATCCCAACCTCATTGACGACGTAAGTCATCCTGCTGCGCCTATGCCAAGACCTCCTAGCTTCCATAGGCTCATGTCTCACCCAACTTCATCATTGCCTACAAGTGCCAGCGATGATTCATCGGATGAGGGACTTCCCTCAACGACGGTGCCAGCATCATCAGCCAATCCGACTCAGACAAGGCCTACACCACCAACTGGTGAAGTAAGAGCTTTGCCGATGCAAGATCCGCTCCCCGGGTTACGATTGCAAAAGGTCGTAGTCTGTTCGAGGGGGACCAAAGTTGCTGATCGTTTCACCCCTGCGGTTCCGGAGAGTAAGCTTTCCGGAACCGATACAATTGTAAAGAGTTTGCACCACGTCTCGGAGAAAGACCGAGGTAGAGCTTTGCAAAAACATGTTGGTATTAATGGGCTCCTACTGAAACAGTGCCTTGGGCAACCTGCTTTTGTAAAAGCAGTAGCTGAAGCTGTGGCTCAAACTTTGCGCTCCAAATCGGCTGTGCTTATGTTTGAGTGTGTTCAAGGACGTCACCGTTCTGTTGCTGCTGCGACTGTAGCTGCTGCAACCCTTAAGGAGTTTGTAGAACCAGGAGCTGTTACCATTAGGCATCTTTCTTCTTTCAACTGGAAGGGCACATGTGAAGGCAAATGTGAAGCCTGCAAAGCGGGACCAGAGCCCGATTTCCAGAATTCGATACTTGAGGTCGTGGATGCTGTTCGTGAGCTCATGCGAGACTATATGGCGCATGCTACTGGCAGTGCTTGTTGTAGTAGGTTGCTGTATGGGGGTTACGAAGCCACAATCCTTAGGACTCGCAACACAATCAGCTGCCTCACTGCAAGCTGTGTCCGCGCAAGGTTTCAGGGTGATGGATGTTTTAAGTTTGTTGAAAGGTTTTGGGGATCAAGGAAATGCTGTCTGCAGCCTGTGAAAGCCGACCTAAGTTGCCAAGGAGTGCCGATCAAGCTTGATGTGATTAGGTGCCGCCTGGGTTTTGTGAGTTTCGGGTTTGGGTATGTAGATAGGACTGAACCCTCCTCCCCCAAAGCCAAAGACAATCGTTCTAATGATGACCCAAAGCGTGAACTCCCGAGGAACGACGGAGACCGAAAACAAGTTGCATCTGCATCTGCCAATATCGACCGCGACCTGCGCTTTCAGAGCCTCTGCAGCGCAAAATTCATTCCAAGCAAGCAAACACCCAGTATAACCACACAAAATTTCAGCAGCGATACAAAAAATGTGCAGAGCATTTGCTATGACATTCAAAACATTGACAAAAATGAAAGCAAGCATCATCGCAAAAAGCACACACAACATGCTTTTCAGCATGAAGGCATCACTAGCTTTATTGCTCATCGCTTCAGCTGTCGGGGGCTGCTTCGGATGGTTGTTTTAGTTTCTATGCTTCCTAATATGGTTTTTACCTCTTATTGTCAGGTTTTACAAGGAGGGATGTTAAATCCTGATGGAGATGAATTGAGGGATGAACTGAGTCAAATGGTCAGGGATCTAAGTAGAAGTAGTGTGCATTCTGGCATTGCCCCGCTGGAAGAGTGCGCTAACAACATTCTGGTTGGGGATAGTGTATGCCTTGAAAATGTCAAAATGCTTCTTGAACATCCTGAAGCGCCATTTCTCCCACACGGGGATGGGTTTCAAATCACGCTTGGAGCAGCCCGACTTTCTCTTACAAAAACATCGAATATTTATCCCAACTTCACTAGAGTCATGACCACCTACATGCAGCAATGCAACAGTAAAGCTTGTGGTACGACGATTGTGATAAACAAAAACATTCAAACAAGCCTGCACACTGATTCGCGTAATGAGAAGCTACCAGCTTATCTTACGGCAATCACTGACTTCAGCAAAGGCGAGATCTTTCTTAGATCTGACTATGGTCAGGATTCATTCGAAAGACATAAAGGTTTCTTGATGCCCATTCCAGTTGGTAGCACTATTGATGTCCCAACCTTCAAAATTCCGCATGCTACTAATCATTGGACGGGTAACAGAGTCATTATGGTTCTTTTTATTAGCCCCCTCAAACGCATTGATGCTTGCAGACAAAATCTCAAATTGCAGTTACAACAGCTAGGATTCCGCATCCCGAAGATTGATAAAAGCTGGATTGATTGGGAAATCACGGGTAACATCCAGGGAAGACCCATCTATAGCAAACCAACCTCTATCCGAGGATATTTTGCTACAGGCGAGCGCCGATGCAATGCGATTCAGGTTCAGGGTGACTTCGGTCGTGGATGCATGTACAATGAAGTATGTGACATCTCATCGGATTGGGAAGTTGACCCTAACCTTGATCAAACTCGTACGTGGACTGATCCCTTTGATTCACAGATTAGTGACATTGAGCGTTGTGAAGATGAAGCACCCAGCCCAGCTACAACCATTCTGGATAGTGATTCCGAGTTGTATCTTTCCGACAATAATCGCGCTAGCACAGATGCTAACAGGGGACGAAAGAGGAAAAATCTTTCCACCGAAGCGACATCAAACTGCCATCAACAGGAATCCGGAGATGAGCTGCGACACTTGACCGATCAAAGTAACACTCAAGTGGGGTATAATGGGTGTTACATTGGGTTCGATTCCGAAGTTCTTGGGAATAGATCTGGGATGCAATCAAACAGCACCTATGAGATTGGGGATGGCACACAGCGCCATGAACAATCCATCAGTGATCTATTCGGGTTTAATAATAGTAGAGTGGCTGATTGGTCGATCCGCTCAGACCCCATTGAACTTTGCACAGATGATGAGCTGAGCTGCCCCATGAGCGGCGGTGGTGCTCCTGATGCTGAGTTCCAACCGAACAAGACAGACATCAGCAAGCTTGTGCAAAAACTCAAAAACGTCAAACACGGTTACGCGCCAAAACAAATTCGCATGTTATTGATTTCAGATGCCAAGTTCTTTAAGAAAATTGATCGTACGACAGACACGAAACAGCTACAAAGTTGTGTTGCAGCGGCTGCGCAACGCATGGGACTGAGTAGCGCGGCACATGAAACACAACAAGCGCACATTACGAATAATCCGACTGTTTCTAGCCGACAAAAAACTGATGCGCCATCTTTTGTCACAGACAAAAAACCCTTCAGGTAAAGGAAGGCCTACTGCCACACAAAAAGGCAAAGGCAAAGGTGACATAAGCCAAAATGAACAAAAAGGGCGAGGAAAGGGCAAAAATGCAAAGCAAGTCAATGACGCTTTCGCTCAAAAACATGATACGGAACATGCTGCCTCTAAGGGCAAAGCCAAAGGAAAAGGGAAACAGGACAAAATTTCATACAGCATCGATCCTGAAGGATGGAATGTGAGACCGCTTACTGAATTTTCAAACACGCATGGAGGAGTCTACATGTGTGAAAAAGAAGAGCAAGCCAAGCACATTGCAGAAAAGGGAGTTGGTAGAAATTACCCAATTGGCATTGTTGCCCCTTTCCCAATGGATATTGGGGTTAAGCAGCCTGAACCCATCTGCGTCGAATTTGTCAGGCACTTTGGTGATCAGAATCAAAAAATTTCGATGCAAGCATTCCTTCACCAGATCACTTATGTTGATGTTGAATACCGTAAAATGGCGCCTGCTGTCAACATACAAAAACCAAGCATCGCCAAAACGTCCGTTTGTTACTTGACCTTCAGCGATCATGGAGCATGCGCGCAAACGCAGATTGAAATTGAACAAAAGAAAATCGCTGCTGTTAAGCAATGGGTTTCATCTTTGGTTCAACACAACCGTAATCTTGAAATCCTTGATGTTTGGAATGTGCAAGCATTGCAAAAACAAGTCACCGAACGCATTTATCAAGCTTCAGTCCGAGTGCAAAGCGCACAAGTTGAATCACTCCTTGCGATGTCGGGCCCTGGAAAATTGCAAGTCAACGTTCCTGGTGCCCTCAGGACCAACTTACAGCATATTTGGTTAAAGAAAGAAGGACGACCCATGACTGAGGATGAGGTTATTGATATTATGAATGAGCATGCTGGACAACACCTGGGTGCCTTCCAAGTTCGCGGAACTTGGGCACTCAGAATGCTTGCCGATCGTCACAATGAAATGAAAATAAAATTGGGAAGAAATGAAGATCCTGCTTACTTTCTGAGTAATGTCCCCCCTGAAATGGAAGCGGAAAATATTCAGGAGATCCTTCAACAACTTAAATGGAAAGCTACTGTTAAAGATGGGGAAAGAAGATGGAAAAGGGCTGGCTATACTTGGATGGTTAGATCCAGCGAAGACCCCAAAGTTTGGCAATTTCCCATCACTTTTGGCTATGAAAGACGCACACTCAAAATTGAAGCTGCTCGCAAACCAAAAATAGCCACTTCGCCACCTGCTCCCGCGAATAATATTATGCAGTTTCCTACTTGGAATGCTCAATGTCGTATTGGCAAACTTCAGCCACGAACTCCTGCTTCGCAACCAACCTTCGCTGACGTTGTCAATAATGCTGCCCGCAAAAGACATCGTCCGGAAATTGCGCCAATGCAGCGGGAAGACTCTGAGAACTGGTCCGACATTGAAGAAAATGTCCCTAAACAAGAAGACAGCGGATTGAAACAACAGCTGCAAGACATGATGAAACAAAACAGCGAGCAGCAACAAACCATTCAACAACTTATGCAGCAGATTCAAACACTCACCGCCCAAGTGCAAGCTTTGACGGCACAAAACTTAGCTGGAGGCGCCAACAATAGTAGTGGAGTCATGCCTCATCCTAACAATGCGTCATGAAGTGTCTTGCTCCATCAAAGGATTGTGCATGAATCCCTTGTTTGGAGCATCGCCCCGGTTCCTCTTTACAACTTAAGTTGGGGTGATTGCTGCTACGGCGGCGCCAACACGGATCATGATCAAATCGCATGCAATCGCGATTTTCCTTCCACCTGGGAAGAGGCATTTCACAAAAATATTGTTGAAATTGAAGATCAACACAAAAACAGCAAAATCACTATTGGTACATGGAATGTTAATGCGCTTACTCCGCATGTTCACGAAATCTTAGCGCTTGATGCCGATGTAATCGCGCTTCAGGAAGTGCGCATTGGGGAAGATTCGGTGCCTAGCATACGAGCTACTTTTAAGCAGCATGGGTATAATCTCTACATTGGCACGCTTCCGAACTACAAAACTCAAGGTCATAACAAAAAATCTATTCACCTTGATCAGACTATTCCTGGGGTTGCTTTTGTTGTCAAATGTCACATCCCGGTGCAGGAGTTCCGTCTTGATGCTATGACCCAATGGATACAAAACGGACGTTTGTATGCCATTCAAATTTTCGCTCAACAAAAGTGGATCACCTGCTTCAATGCTTATGCGCCTACGCAAAATAGCGCTCCTTTTCTTGATGAGCTTTCACAAATGCTTGGCGATTACGCACACCAAAGCAGCATCCTCTTTGGGGATATTAATGCTGACTCGCGCTGTGGTCTTTTCATTCGAGAAATGAATGATAAAGGATGGTACTCTCTCACCCAAGACACGAGTTATGATTTCTATAGCTACAAGCACAGCAATGGTAACACTAGTTGCATCGACCTCATCGCTGTCACGGACCTGCTTAAAGAAACTGTCGCGCCCATCCAAAGCACAAATGTTTTAAGCAAAGGGCACTCTTTCTTAAGTACCTCTATGCACAGTAGCTTTCAGCAAAAACCCACGTGGGAGGTATATCATCAAGTTTCTTTCCGCGTCGATGAAGGCAATGATGATCAATGGCAACAAGCTCTTGCTTCACATCGTCCCAAAATGCACACAACAACTTTGGACCAAGATTGGAGCACCTGGTGTGAAACATTGCAGACCATTCACAATCCTGAAGGTGCTGTTATTGGTTTGCAGCCTAGATTTAGATTGCGTGACCAATTTAAACACAGCAAACTTCATGAGCAGTTGTCTCATGCAATCAAAACACAGGACTGGAAGGCACACACGACCATCTTGAGCAAATTGCAACAGATTAGCAAAAACCAATTGCGAAAATGGAGACAAAAAATTCAGAAAAAAGGACAATCGCAGCATGAATGGACTAAAAATCTTTTTAGGTGGGCTAGAGCAGCACCTCCGCCGATTCCTTCATGTATTGAAAGCAAAAAATACGGCAAGGAAGGGTACACCACTTGTCTACAAGATTCTCTTCAAGAGATTACCGATTACTTTTCTGACATTTACAAAAGCAAAAACGCCATACAAGATGAACAAAATGTTCTTAGGAATGACTACAAATGCAACGCTGTGCAAATCCTTGACATCAACTGTCATCTCCAAAAAGTAATTTCCACAGCTGACGCTTCTAAAGTTGCTGGAATGGATGGGCTTGAAATTGCACACCTTAAGCAACTTCCACCTACGGCGGTGCTTTTTCTTGCTCATATTTTTCACAAGTCGCTGCATCATTGGCGTGTACCGTTGCAATGGCTAAATTGCAAAATGACCTGCATTCCTAAGAAGCAAGGCAAAACTTCGGTGAAAAATCTTAGACCTCTGACTATTTCTCCAGTTTGCTACAGAATTTTCTGCAAAACCGTGCTTGTGATGAATAACAACGCTCAGCAAAATATTCCGGAACACTCAATTGGGGGAGTCATAGGTCGCGCAGCGTTTCACGCATGGTTGCCTGCTGCACTCATGTGTGAGGCGACCTGGCGAATTGATCACGCTTATCGTGATAATTTGCAGGGTGTTGCTATTGACACTGAGAAGTTCTTTGACAACGTCCCCATTGATAAGGCCTGCGATACTTTGCTTCACATCGGTCTCCCATATTCAGTTGTGACCACATGGCACTTTATGATCACGCACGTTAAGAGATTTGCTTCCCTTAACGGATCCATTAGCAAGAATGGTTTTAAAGCTGCTATTGGAATACCTCAGGGTGATCCTCTCAGTATGCTTGCGGCTGCAGCCTTACTTGGTGAATGGACTAAGGAAATCCCGCACGATCATGTACTTGCCAAAGTGTTCGTTGATGACCGATTGATGTTAAGTAACGACAACTCGAAGTTGCAAGAAGCCCTTCATGCAACACAATTCTGGGATGGAGCTCATGAGTTCCAAACACAAGCTAAAACTGTGGCATTTGGCACTAATACTGAGAGTGAAAATCTTTGGTGGCTGGAAGCCTACGAAGTTAAAAGACAAAAACAAATTGAATATCTTGGAGTTCTCCTTCCTTTAAAAGGTTCCTCTACATCTGAATTTTACAAGCCAATTTTGCAAAAATGTTATGTTGTCTTGAACAAACTTGCCAGGTCGCATATCACACATGACAATGCTATCTCCATTGTTGCGTGTAAAATCGTGCCTGCCATCTGCTATCCTTGTTCCGTTGTTCGACCGACAAAAGCACAAATGGATAACCTCAGATCCAAAATCTTTGAAGCTACAGCCTTTCGTAAATGCCAAACGCAAGCCGCTCACAGTGTCTTTTGTGAGCGAACGCACCACTTTGACCCTGAAAGCGCTATGGTTTATCATAACATGAGATTTTGGAGACAAGTCTTTGTTCAGGCACCATGGTTTGCACAACAACTGAAAGATTTGCTGAATCAATCGATACCTACCAAACAAGACTTGCTGGGACCGTTGACTCTTTTTCAAAAGGACATCGCCTGGATGGATTGCAGGTTTGTACCTGATTCTGATGCATTATGCAATGAGGATAATGACTGTATCCTCTTTACGGAGCCCGATAAAAGAAAATTTGAGCATTTTATTAGGGAACAAATCCGTAAACATTTTTATAAGTACCTGGAGCAAAAGCATTCCAAATGGCAAGGGGTAGCAAATGCTGATCTGCATGCCACAACGAAATTGTTGCGTGGACTTGAGCCATCATCACCTTTTCGTAACCCCATTATCCGATTGCTTTCTGACGCACATGCTACTTCACATCGACTTTGTCACATGCGAATTAAAGCAACCCCCCATTGCCAATATTGCCTTAATGATGACGGCACCATTCAGCACGTCCTCTGGGATTGTCCGCGCTTTGCTGAGCTACGCAAAGATTGGCCTTTGGAGCTCAGTAATCGCCATAACTGGCCCCCTTGTGCAAAAAATGCGATGATTTGCACCACTTTCATGCCTGAAAAACTCAGGACTGAGTGGCACAAATTGCAATTGTTGGTGGCGCAGCTTCTGTGGCAGTGGATGGAAATGAATCGCGAACCCGACTTGTACCAACAATTTGCACCCGAAGAACAACCGCCGGGGCAAATCAGCAACAATACGATTGCACGAACATGTCAGCAAAAACGCGATTTGGGATTTATCAATGCGTTACCGTTGAAATGGAACCCACCAATAACACGCACCGAATGGAATAAATGGGGCAGCACACCTCAGGACTTCGCTCTTGTTTTCTCCTTTTGGACCAGATGGACACAAACACAACATAGTGAAGCGATCAAAATCTTTACTTGGACCCAAGTTTTAGCATTATTCGTGCGGTATGGCGGGGCAATCGCTGATTTTCTCCAGCAATGCCAGTTTGCAGGCATGGCTGCATACAAACTGCGGGTGCTTTCGTCGTTTGTGTTCCAAACGCAGCATCAAAATTCCGATTTGACCAGCCTGGATTTTTCCAACCAAAATCAGGCAAAATGGCTTGAATCTTTTCCTAATGAAACTGCATTTCCTGACGGCCTTTTCTTTATTCCTAAGTGGGATCTTACGCAGGCTCACACTAAGTTGCAGGCACTACGCGTTGAAGCGCGTTTGGCAGATCATGTCAACGCACAGATCGTTCGAATCACTACCGCTTCGTTCTGCGAATCTGTGGGTCAAGGTCGCAAGTTACTTATGAGCACCCCCTTGTCTGAAAAATGGCAAATCCCCAGATTTCGCAACAAAGATATGCCTTTTCCCTGGATTCAACAGGTTCTCCAGAAACAGCAGGATGTGGCCACCAACAGTCTTACCACACAGGCGACTTGCGTCACACAGCTTCCACTTGAAAAATGGAAATCTTTGTCTTCACTTGAGATTCGAAACGCTTTACCTTCCAAGCCTGGGCCTTTGAAAAGATTTAAGGCTGCCAGGAATCGCACAGCAAAATTTAAAGATGTACTTGAGAGATATCAGCAAAATCAAATTCTTGAAAATGACTTTCGCACACACATACTTGAGCCTGTGTGGACCTCTTTTGAGTCTTGTGCGAGCTGCGGAAAGCTCCTTAACTTTTCTACTGAGCCGCGGAATCTCACACGTAGATGTCATAACCCGCGCGACTTTGATGTACAGTTGTTGAATACTTGGTCGGCGCAATACGACTCTATGTTGTCTTGTCTTGATGCAATCATTGATAAACTCAGTTAGTATTTCTCTTTCTCGCTGTGATGAAATCACTGCGATGATTAGCTGACGAACTAACTCAAAGTTCAGTTAGTCCTTCAAGAGATGCACAAGTCATCATCCGCAGTACTCGCCTCAGACGAATGTCCGCAACACCCCAACACCCTATTCTAGTTATTTAGGCCCCTTCATTATCCAGGCTTCCATAAGTACGACGTTACTGAGTTCTGGAATGCTTAAAATGACTTAGCAGCTGAGTGGATACACTTTGCTCTTTTTGGGGATAACATTACCCACTAAAACTGAAAGTGCGCAGATTTTTGGGGCTTATGAACACAGCAACTAAGGTGAGGATACCGCTCTTTGGGGTTCTTTAGAAGGTCCGTGGGGATGAACTATAAATTGAGGCGTTTGGTGTATGGATGAAGGCTATGGTTTAGGGTTGAGGTTTCAGGGTTTAGGGTTCAGGGTTTCGGGGTTCAGGGTTTAGGGTCTAGGGTTTAGGGGTCATGATTAAGGACGAATAGCGCTGGGATTCTCGACGGTTGACTGTACTCGTACGCGGGCCATCCTTCCAGCTCTCGAACCCTTGACTCTTACGGTGACTGTCTTGACTTCTCGTTTCTCATTCTAGGAACTTGGCCCTAAACCCTAAATCCTACAGCCGTCCCATACAACGCCCTGAGACCCTGAACCTGAAACCCTAAACCCTAAACCTGAAACCCCGAACCTGAAACCAGCCGACCAACCCTAGACAGCAGGGGGTGTGGATGGCCTCCGTTTTAAGGGTCCTACAAGGGTTTCGGGTTCAGGGTTTAGGGTTTAGGGTTTCGTAGGGTTGCACTGTTTAAGACCTTCGGATTTGGGGGTTTCGGTTTCAAGGTAGTGCGCAAAGGGGGGGGAGTTGAGAACGATGGGGGTATGTTGTCATAGGGGTAGTTCTCTAAATTCGAGTCCCTCTTAGGGTTCCTCTTTTTATAAGGGTGCCGTGCCATACTTGGGACTTAACAAAGGGACCCTAAGTTAGAGGACTACCCATCGAAGTGCAGAGGGGTTGCAAGGAGATACTATTGCCAACGACCCGTACTCTCCAGGTTGGGCTTAAGCCCTAAACCCCTAAACCCCTAAAGGCCTAAACCCGAAACCCCTAAAGCCCTAAACCCTTAAACAACTTAAACCCTTAAACTCCTAAAGCCCTAAAGCCCTAAAGCCCTAAACCCCTAAACCCTAAACCCTTAAACAACTTAAACCCTTAAACTCCTAAACCCCTAAAGCCCTAAAGCCCTAAACCCCTAAACCCTAAACCCTTAAACAACTTAAACCCCTAAACCCCTAAAGCCCTTAAGCCCTAAAGCCCTAAAGCCCTAAACCCCTAAACCCCTAAACCCTAAACCTTTCGGCCTGGTCCACGAGCAAGCTGGCAGAGGCTGCGAAAGGCTACGTTACGAACCCATCTGGATGGGGGGAGCAAAC
>CAJNJA010009299.1:1090-14885 GCA_905231915.1 Symbiodinium necroappetens | reverse complement strand
TTTGCTGGAACCGCTTCGAAACGCGTATATGCTGGTTAGGGGTACGGCCCTATAGGTAGGACTTGCGAGCACATGTGGTTGTTGGTTTAGGTCTTAGGATGTAGGGTTTATAGTGAATCCATCAAGTTACAAAGTATGCCACACTATAAACCCAGAGTCTGTTATTACGATTCGATGTGTAATCCTCACGCGAGCCTTCAAAGCCCTGAAGCTACGCTGCAAGACCCCAGACATGACGCCCTGAATCCACGAAATTCGCATTTTAGGGTTTCGGGTTAGGGGATTGGGCTCTTTGCCATGCTCGAGGTGCAGATGGGCTTCGCCTGCGTGCATTTGCTCTTCTCCCCGCAGCCCGGTTTTGGGTTTACGGGGGTTCGGGTTAGGGTTTGGGGTTCAGAGTTTGGGGGTTGAGGGTCCAGGGATTTCGGCTTTAGGGTCCTTAAACCCTAAACCCTAAACTGTTTGGGGTTTCAGGTTTAGGGTTTCGGGTTCAGGGTTGAGGGCTGCAGAGATTCAGGATGCTAGGAATGAGGGCAGCAAAGGTTTAGGGAAGACGGGGTTCGCCTGGACTATGAAAGGTAGTTTCATGCATCATTGCCAGGGCCTTCAAACTACACAGAGGCGCATCCCCCAAAAAGGGGCGGGATTCGGGGTCTAGGCTCGGTTTAGGAGGCCCCAAGCCTAAACCTAGACACCTTAACAAGGTTCAGCCTAAACCCTAAAACCCTAATAAACCCCAAACCCTAAACCCCAAAACCCTAAACCCTAGACCTAAAACCCCAAACACCAAACCGTTCAGGCTTTTCTCGGAAGTAAGCAGCTTAAGGTTCTCTTAGCAGCCGAGAAAGAAGCCCGGAATGCTTCTGGGGTGTGTTCGTAATCCTCTAGCATATCTAGACCCTCCTCCATCTACCCTCTATGCGACAGTAAAGCCCCGCTATTAAGGGGCAATATGCCTTTGCTATTTCGGTTTAGGGTTTAGGGTTTAGTGTTTAGGAGGATCCTGGTAGATAGGAGGGTGTAGCGATTTGTTGTAGGTCAGAGTCCGAAGCGACGCTGATCTCGGCTTGCTACCGAGTGTAGCAGTCTAGGCAGACCCAGAGATGATTTACAATCCAACTTTGATTCCCTAAACCCTAAACCCCTGACCCCAAGATTGAAACCAGCATCCGGGAAAAAGGCGTGAATCCGACAAATCCCTAAACCCTGTCCTCCAATCCCCCAGCCCTAAGCCTAAATCCCCGAACCTCAAATCCCAAACTAAACCGTAAAACCCGAATCCATGTGTCACAAAGCCGCAACCTTAAATCGCTAAACTAGTTGACTAGTCTGAGAACCAAAGTCCTGAAATCCTAGACGGCCAAATACCCAAAACAAGGTGAAGACCCGAAGTAAGCGCTTCTCGTTGGCTTCTATACTTTAAGATGGCTATTCAAAGGTTCTATGCCTTATGAGAGCTTTCAAGAGGGCTATACTTTAGATCTCTCTGTTTTTTTTCTAGCACCCTTCACAAGGGTTCACAGATGTTCATCAGGGCTCGGATATGATCTGATAGGGGACAACTTATAGCCATGCTTGCGCCTGTCTCTACTACCCATGACAGGAACCTAAGTCGGGTTGGCATGGCGCCTGATGCCACTGGGGCTACGGTTTTGTGTAGTTTAGGAGGGTTTGTGGGAGTGCTTGGAGCACGGGGCCCCTTCAAAGCTGAAACCTACACGATTTACGTAGGTGTTAGGGTTTCATCATGTTTCAACCAAGGTACTTCCAGTCGCGGATTTGGCAGAGAGTGAAAGATAAGCTGACGGAGCGCCAGTTTCAGCTGGAAGGTCCGCTTGCAGCTGTGGTTTTCGATTATCATTTGAAACCCTAAACCCCCTCAACCCTGAACTCGAGATCTCGGAAGTCCCGTGCGCGACCTCGCAAAATCACAAACCCCAGCCCCGTAATCCTGCGTTTTGAACCCTCGGAAGGGTCTTGTTATTGTTACATCGGGTGTTGGGTGTGGGAAATGTTTGGGTTTAGGGCGACGAGAATGGGACTGTAACGACAATCCTTCGCGCTATCATTGCATGTCATTTTACCCTTGAAAGCTTTAAGGCTTTAGGGCTTAGGCCTTCAGGCCCCTCGTATAAAACCCGTATCTTTTCGCTTTCAAGAGCCCTTCTCTGGCTAGGAGGCAACACGGTGCCGCAACAGGCCATCTATGCCCCCTGGATGGTATCAGAACGTCCCAAAACCCAAAACCCGAAACCCTAAACTTCGGAGGGTGAGCCCAGTGCAGGTGTCATTGAACATCATGTTTAGGGCCTATATCGAAGACATTTTCAGGTGGCTAGTTACCGTTATAGGAGCCTTATAGAAGGTCTATATACCTCATAGAAGCCTTATAGAAGCCCTAAATATCTTAAACTCCCCACCTGTAGTTTCCTTTAACTATAGGTTTAACGGGTTTGGTTTGGGTTAAGGGGTCTCGGCCAGGCTAAGGGTTAAGGGCCTGCAGTATGGTGGCAGTTGACCTGGGCCTTGTTCTAAAGTTGGTTTTTGGCATCATTCTCTCTCACTCTCTCTACTCTCTCTCTCTCTCTCTCTCTCCGAATGTGGAGCTTGAAGAGTGCTGTTCATTCTGAGCAGGCTGTCCATGTTTTCAGAATGACAGCGCACTGGTTCGGCTTGAGCTTTGCCGATGGCCCTCTGATTAGTCTGATTAGTTACAACAAAAGGATGCCGAACAACGTCCTTCCTCGCTTCACAGCCATAATTACCTGAAGCTTCGAAATCCTAAGATGACACCTTGCTGTTCGTCGTCTCATGACATTGTGAAAACCTCTATGGCTGTCACGTAGTGACTGTACATGACAGTACGCTCAATAGTTGTTTTTGCTCGATGATGTTTGGCGCTCCAAGTTCACTCCGCGAGCTGCTTAGGAGTTAGGGTTTCTGACCCCGAAGCCGTCAAACCTCAACTTCACCAAGAGGCCTATGCCACAGCCTGGCTTCTTTTGATTGAGGGGGGCTAAATAGCTTGCGGCATAAGCTATGATTACTAACTGCCAAATCACCGTGAAGTCGGAATCGGGTACAGGCCTCCAGGTGAACTCAAGCTTCAACCTCTAAACGCCCTCAGAGCTACATCCTACACTCCTAAGCCCTGCAACCCTAAGCCCCAAACCCTGGACCCTTGAACCCTAAGCCTCTCTCAGCGGAGCTTACGCTTCCCAGACAGATCCCTGCAGCCTAGGCAAGCTTCAAGGAGGTGTTCCTCTACGATCTAGGCGGGCTCGGGTTTAGGGTTTAAGGTTCAGGGCTCTGGGTTTAGGGTTTAGGAGGGTTGAGGTTTAGGGTTGAGGGTTTAGGGTTCAGAGTGGGCTTTTGAGGGAATCCGGCTCGGACAGCGTGCTCATGTGGCTGTTCGGGCCAGTCAGCACCTCGAGTCGAGGAAGGGGGTTTTCTGGTCGGCTCGAACTCAAAAAGCGCTAACCTCCTGAAGCCTGAACCCTTTATTTAGGGTTCAGGGTTCAAGGTTTAGGGTTCAGGGTGTAGGGTTTAGGGCCTACTGAATCCCAACACTCTCCAGCAATCTGGAAGCCTGCGGAAGCACCGAAGCTATTCCTTAGGGCCTTAGGGGCTCCCTTCTTATACCGTTCATTACAATGTATAGCATAATTACGAAACATACTGTTATACGGATAAACATATAAATAAGAGAATAAATAAATTAATCAATTAATAAACAAATAAATAGAAATAAAGTCCTCAGGGTTTTAGGGTTTAGGGGTTTAGGGCTTCGGATTTGGGGTTCAGGGTTTAAAAGTTTAGGGCTTGGGGCCTTCAGGTGTGCTGCTCTATGCGGTGATCCTTTGCGCATCTCTTGCGGAAAGCTCAGTTGGGCCAGGGTTTAAGGCTGGGGCAACACCCCACCTGCAAATGACTGTAAACCCTAACCCCTAAACCATAAACCCCTAATTCAACCTTAAAACGCGAACCCCCAAATCCCCAAGCCCTAACTCCCGAACTTGAGAAATGTGCCTCAACCCACGACATCGCAAAACTCTACATTCTCGGACCACACACCCGAAACCCTACCCTAAACCCTAGACCCTAAAATACTCTCAAGCTTAAAACCCTAAGCTCTACCTATAGTCTCCATTGCAGTTCCCTTTTTCGGTTTAGCTATATGATAGGATCCTATCCAGAAATTTGGTTAACCAACAAAGGAACTACCCTAAACCCTAAACCTTAAATCCCTCGACCCTAAACCCTAAACCCTGAAACCCCTAAACCTTGAATCCCTAACCCCTACCTGTAACCGAAAAGACCTACCTTTTCAAGGGGCTATATACAGAAAGCATAGTCAGGAACCCTAAAAAGGTAGGTCTTTCCGGGTACAGGTAAACCCCTAAACCCCTAAACCGCTAAACCCTAAACCTTAAACCCCTAAGCCCTAAGCTCAACTCTAAACCCTAAACCCCTAAACCGCTAAACCCCTAAACCCTAAACCTTAAATCCCTAAACCCTAAACCCTAAACCCCTAAACCCCTAATCCCTGGACCTTAAACCCCGAAGCACTAAAGTCAACCCCAAACCCTAAACCCCTAAACCTCTAAACCCTAAACCCTAAACCCCTATAAGCCCTAAACTCAACCCTAAACCCCTAAACCGCTAAACCGCTAAACTCTAAACCCTAAACCTCTTGAGGCCTGGAGTTGGCAGGGCACTTCGTACCGTATCTGCAGCGAGGACCTGACTGTGGGGATCTTTAGCGTTTTAGTTTCAGGGTTTAGGGTTGTAAGGCTTAGGGCTTTACAAAGTTTAGGATTTTAGGGTTTATCGGGTTTTAGGGTTTAGGAGTTTAGGGTTTTAGGGCTTAGGGTTTTAGGGTTGTGAGGTTTAGGGTCTTTTAGGGTTTAGGGTTTGAGGGCTTATAGGGTTTAGGGTTTTAGTGATTTAGGGTTTTAGGGTTTAGGGTCAGGTTCTTACGGTTTAGAGTTTGTTCTCGTGAGTTTGCTCAGGGGGGAGGCGTCGGGTTTGCGGGGCTTGGGGTTGGGGGGTCGAGTTCAGGGTGTACCTGGAACTCTAATTACCTAGACTTTTATGGGTTCTAGCTACTAATTCAATGGGCAATGGCTGCTAGACTGTAGGAAAAGAGAGTTAGGTTGGATTTGTTCAAGCAGGTAGGGTTTCGTTTGGGTTTGGGGTTGGTGTAAGGGATTGAAGATTCGGGGCATTTAGGCGTCAAGACCGTCTGGTGCAGAGCTGGGGTGCTTCAGGGCTGTTGGCTATGAGGGTTGGGGTTTGTGACTGTGGGATTGTAGGTGTGTGACTTAAAGCAAAGAGGCCCTAAACTGCGAGGAAGTCTACGGCTACATCTCGGCGGCTTCTTCGATTGGTATCAGCTTCTTCTGGATAGCTGTACCATGGCTCCTGCTAGGGTGCCTTTATTGCTTGAGGCTTTGGTAATTGGATCTCAGAGACAGCTCAAGGACAGTGGTGTTTCGGGTCAGTTGTGTTAGAAATCAGTGGTTCGGGCTGTGAGGATTCATGATGAGCGCTTGGCGGTTTAGGGTTTAGGGTGTTGCTCGGTGATTTTTAATTGCAGGTCCCTGTACATTGAAGTGCCCAAACCATGATGAAAACCTGTAGCCTCCTTCACAAGACCCTTTAGAACAACCATGCCATTCCCCCGAAGCTCTCACCAACAACTCGAAGCAAGAGATCACAGGGAGTCGGCCCTCAACTCTGAGCCCCAAAACACCTAAACTCCTAAATGTCTTAAATCCTAAGACCCCACAGCCCTAAACCCTAAACCCTATAAACCCTAAAAGCCCTACAGCCCTAAACCCTAAACCCTGCAGCCCTAAGCCCTAAAGCCCGAACCTCTCTGCCCTAAAGTCCCGAAAACAAACGAGTGCTCTGAGCCTCCTGTAGAACATGAAAAGCCCGAAGCCTTAAACGGAAGACCTCAAAGCCCTAAGGGTTTAGGGTTTTCGGGGTTTAGGGTTTAGGGTTTGGGGCTTTTGGGGTTGAGTCCTCAATCTTGAAATTCCCCTCCCCCCCCCAACGAAGCCTGAACTCCGAAATATTAAGGTTTAAGGCTTTGGGTTCTGGGGCTTGGGGTGGGGGTTGAGGGTGGTCTGTGGCCTTAACCAGTGGCCCAACAAAGCCCAGGTAATCTACAACTTCTGCTACTACTACTGTGGCTGCTGCGCAAGCTCTGTGCAACTGTCAAACCCGAACGCGCTGGAGTGATCGCAGAGAGCCCGTCGACCTCGACGGGCAAATATATGGTTTTGGGTTTACGGTTTTGGGTTTAGGGATCAGGATTTAGGGTTTAGATATAGGCTCCATAGAGTAGTCCCTTTTGGGGTTACTTTATAGGATCCTACATATAAGCCACAAAAAGGAGCTGCTGTGGAGCCTATGCATAAATCGGGCATATACCTCGAGTTCTTAACTTTAACCAGTAGCAAGGATTATACTTTAGATTATGCTTAGAGCGCTCCTTAACGTGATGCAAGCTAAGCTTTTATAAAGTGTCTGAACCCTAATAGTTTAGGGGGTTTAGGACGGTTGAACTGTCTCCACTGTCTTAGCGTGTTCCCCTCCCGTTGGGATGCAAATGCATGATCGTCTAGCCATGTATGTATGCATGTATTTGTACCAGCGAGCATGCATGCATGCATGCATGCATGCATGGTTGGTTGTTTGGTTGGTCTGTTGGAAGGATCGCTGGAGGGGCGGTGGGTGGGTGGGTGGGTGGGTCGGTTGGGTGGAAGGACGGATGGATGGATGGATGGATGGATGGATGGATGGATGGACGGATGGATGGGTGGACCTGGACGGATGAATCTATCTGTCTGTCTCTGTCCTGCGCTTCTGCTTTGTCTG
This sequence comes from Symbiodinium necroappetens, assembly GCA_905231915.1. Taxonomy (NCBI): domain Eukaryota; class Dinophyceae; order Suessiales; family Symbiodiniaceae; genus Symbiodinium; species Symbiodinium necroappetens. The sequence continues at coordinate 7,997 of CAJNJA010009299.1, read as the reverse complement.
TCTCTGTGTGTGTGTGTATGTCCGTGTGTCTTTGTGTCTGTCTGCCTACCTATCTATCTACACACCTTCCTACCTGCCGATATATCTATCTGTCTACCTCGCTAGCTAGCTATCTCTTTATGTTTGCGGAGATTTTATCAATCTCTGTACTTCTACCTCTAACTCCAGCTCTAGCTCCAGCCCTATCTCACTCTATCTCCAGCTAGCTCTCTCTCTCTCTCTCTCTCTCAACTGTGTGGGCACACCCCGTGGGCAGTGGACTTATGCCTTGTTGTGCCTGTCGTCGTGGCCTTTGCAACGCACCGATGAGTCGGAGCTGTGGGTTGCGGGGGGTGGGAAAGCGTTCGTGCTGAGCATTCCCACTCCTCGCAAGCACGAAGCTCATCCACGGATGTGCGCAATGCAGCCACTCGCAACGAAGTAGCCGACTCCTGGATAAGCGTTTAAGCTTGAGGGACTTGTCTCAGAATGCCTTGGTCCATGACCAAAGAGTAACCGCCACGCCCAGACCACAACTACCAGTCACTCGGCGTTCACCACAGCACACTCCTAAAGCTGCCGGCACCTCAGCTCGAAGCTCGGCAAGGAGACTTGCGGCCTCTCGCGTCTCGTCGCGCACCGCCTCTTCCTGCCCTTCGGGAGAGTTTCGGGCTTTGGGTTTTCGGGGCCCATGGGATTTGGTTTTAGGCTTCGGGTTCCTTCTCGTCTTCCTTGTAACAAAATTAAAATGCACAGGAAGCGGCCCCCTAGCTGATCTCGTACAGAATCATGAGGAAACATGAGTGCCAGGAGAATGGATTCTGGCACTCCGCGTTACGACATGTCGTTCCAAGTTGAATGGAGCTCATCTCGGAGATGCTCTGCGGCAAGGGCTCACACTCTGATCTCTAGTCAAGCGATCTACAGACCCTAAACCCTAAAGCCTGAACCCTAAAGCCTAAAGCCTAAACCCTAAAGCCTAAAGTCTAAAACCTGAACCCTAAACCCTAAAGCCTGAACCCTAAAGCCTAAACCCTAAACCCCACAACCAGTCAATCCTGAAGCCCGGAAGGTCAGCTCCTGACCGGCTGTTGTAGCTACTCTACTCCTTGCTACTTGATTGCTGGTGTTCTCGTTGCAACTCCTGGAATCAACACGACTCTTCTCGACCCGACACCTGAAAAAAAAAACAAGGAGCCCAAATCCCGCAAAAAAGCACCAAGCATCCCGAAAGCCCTGAACCCCGCAAAGCTTCAAACCCTAAAAATCAAAACAATAAGCCATAAAGCCATGTAAAGCCCTGCGATACCCCCGGAAACGTCCCTAAAGCAGAAACTCCAATCAAACAACGTTCAAAAACAACAAAAGCCCATGAGGGCCTCGGAGACACCGCAGGTCTTCTGCCGGCATCGCCTGGCGCAGCGCGGAGAGCCGCAGGGCGGACGTTTTGTCCTTGGAGCAGAGACTGGGCTTTATAGGGTGTACCGGGTGTTGTAATTTTTGGCGAAGTCGTACATAACTAGCAAGCTATTTAGGACTGACTTTAAGGTCTGTAAGGGCCTTAAATCTTAGAGTCTACTGTTTCTGGGCTAAAGTGATTTTGGGCTTCAGGGTGTACCGGGGCTGTTACACTTGCACGGTATAGGATTCGGTAGGTAGTTTTAGTGTTTGGGGTGTAGGGTCTTCTAACCTTTGTGGGCTTACGAGGGTCGAAGAACTGCTTCACGTATACCTGCAGCGGAGAAATACATAGCTAGCAAGATACGTAGCCACTAGCCGTCACTGACAAGCACGAATACATGAACGCACTTTACATACTACAATAACAGCATGCATAGAAACATACACACACTCTCTCTCTATGTATACATATACATATACATATACATATATATATATACACACCTCTATATATATACATACGCATGATGAACTGACACATTGCAGATATGCAAGTCCATATATGTAAAAACACATACACATGGAGCAAACAAAGACATCTCCTTCCATTTGGCTGTCAGCGTCTGCGACTGTCTGTCTATCCATATACGTACACTAATCAACCTGAGCGAGTGTCCCGGCAGTGCTCACCAATCTTTTGGCTTTCACCGGGTTTGCTGGGTTGAGGAAGGTGCTGACGGGCTGCGATGCTTCCGGTTGAGTGTCCAAGAGCAGTCTACACGCGGCTTATAAACTTAGATACAAATTTACAGGGTACCTTATTCAAGGGTCTCCCAAATCCCAGTGTCCTGCGCCCGCAGCGCCTCCGCTTCTGTCTCCAGGTCCCTAGGTTCGACAGGGAATGCTCCGGGAGGCTCGAGGCTTTAGAGTTGCAAGATCTTAAGGGAATCTTGGGATGTCTCTTCCTACCGTTCGGTGATATATCATATATATATATGGTCCATTATATGGTGGTCTATATCAGGGTTCCCTAAGCATCAAGATGTCCACTTAGTAAGAGAGCTTACATTCTTTTCCGCTGAGCCCTGTTGTCGAGAAGGCCAACACGCATAAACCCAAACGTACAAGCCCTAAACCCCCTCAACACACTTAAACCTAATACCCACAAAACCCGTCTAAACCCTTAAACAATCTCTTCAACACCCTTACAAACCACTCTAAGCAATTCAAAAGCACTTCAAAAAACAGAAAAGAGGCCTTTCAAAGCTAAACCTAAAAAAAGCTGAGGCGCCTTAGCTCCCCTTTCAGCTCCTCGCCGCGTAAGGCCGAGGCAGGGCCGGTCGCACGCAACCGCTCCTCTGATGTAAGGGGTTTTGAAGGGTTTATGGGGGTTTCATGAGTTTTCTAGGGTTTTATAGGGTTTCATAGGGGTTTCATGAGTTTTTGAGGGTTTTATAGGGTTTCATAGGGGGCTAGTAGGGTTTATGGTTTAGTTGGCTTCATAGGGGTTGAGGGTTTTTGGGCTCAGGGGCTGCAGGGCTTCTTGGCTTCCAAGCAAAACTTATGGGGCTCAGGGTTCTTCCGGGCTTATAGTTTGGGGTTGGGTTTCGGCATTCTGGCCACGTGGCGCCGGTTTCCAGACGGGTGGGCATTCAGAGTTTCGGGCTTCGGAAATGGCGTTCAGGCTACTCAGGATTATGTGGTTGAACGTTGAGTGCTCACGGTTTAGGATATACAGGCTTTGGCCGCTATACGGGTATTAACAAGTTAACGGTTTCGAGGGGATTGAAGGTTCACAAGGCTAGGGGTTTGACCAATTCCGTAGGAGTTTCAACAACGGATTCATGGGTTCTGATAAGGTTTTAACACAAGTGTCATCGGGGTTGCAAACAGGGGCTTGGGAAGGCCTGCAGAGGTTTCACTAGCAGTTGCAGCAAGAGCTTCACACAGAGGGTTCGCAAAGCCCACTCTGAACGCCTACACAGCCTAAACACAGACAGACGGACACACGCGGACACAGGCACACACACCCTAAAGGAAAAGTAAAGCTCTCACAAAGCCTCAACTTAGGTTTTAGGGCTTAGGGCTTTACACATCTTAAAGCATCAACGCCCCGAGCCCTACACTCCTCTGCCCGGCAGACGGCATCCTCGAGCCTGCGAGCAGCATCCTTGGCCTGCTTCAGGAGGCAGGGAAGACTCTGAGATTCTCAAACGAACATATCATAACTATACGCATAGAAACAGACAGATAGAGAAAGATAGGCACAGAGAGAGCAAGCGAGCGAGAGCGAGAGAGAGAGAGAGAGTGTTTGATGGGGGGGATGGGGGTTTGTAGGGGCGGACCGAGCTAGCCTGGAGGTTCACGGGGGCAGTGATGGCCTGAACTTGGATCCATGGGGGACCTGGCAGTTTGAATCTTCATGGGGGCTGCAAAAACATAATCGTCTCGCAGAGAAGGTCACCAGGCCTGCGCATTAGTGTAATCAATAGGCCGTATTGGTAGTGGGAAAATGTGAAAACTCCTGGACATGAGTACGAAAGCACTATATAGACACTTGCTATGCCGCTTCAAGTCTTCTGTTCCTTGAATAGAAGAATCCTTTCAAAGAGTTGCTACTGTCCTGCTAAGACTCACAAGCATCCGCAGGGATGTGCTTGATTCAACAACCCACCAAAGAACCGGCGAAGTCTAATGTAGGGGCCTGATTTTTTGGAATAGGGTTTTGGGTGGGTTCCTTATTATAACAAAAGAATAAGATACCCCAAACTCTATTCTAATTCTTAAGGCTCCCTATATTATTACATCTGAGCGCCTCCTTGGCTTCCTCCGCCGCCCTCTTCTCGGCGGCCTCTGCCTCCCGGGTTTCGGCCTCGAGAGCCTCCTCCTTGGCCAGGTCCTTGGAGTCCTTGGGGGCTTACACAATGACTGAGACCTGTGGCTTTTGGTGAGGGTCTAGGGGCCTAGGCTGGGAGGCTATCAGGGATTTAGGGCGATGCGTGTGTGTGAGAGAGAGAGGCTACAGAAGAACACGGCACTCTGAGACATGTATAACTTTTACAGACATCCTGCTTGCCTGCCTCTACCTCTGTATGCAAATGAAACGACTTGGGTAAGTCTTCATGCGTATGAACCTGTAATCATCTATGTGCGTATGATTATATGTGTATACATGTGTGTACATGTAAATACATAAATCAATACATAAATAAAAATATATATATCTCTCTCTCTCTCTCTCTCTCTTTACATACACATATGTATATATCTTTATATGTACAGTTACATATGTAATTACATATACTAGACACCCCCCCCCACCCCCAGCAAAGCTAAAGGCTTGTGACCCTGTAGCAGGCTGCGAGAAGGACCCTGAAAACTTTAGGTGTCTCACACTCAGCAGTTGGAGCCATGTGTACCTGAAGGCCTTGCAATGGCTGCGAATTTCAGAGTTGCTGGCCTATCAGGCCTGCATCTGGTGGCAGGCGTGGTGCATCTAAGCGGAAGCATGCTGCATCGATTGCTGTACAGCCTAGAGCCCGTAGCCGCCGTAGCCCAAAAACCGCCGTAGCCCAAAAATATGTCCCTCGGCACTTCTGGGGCCACGCATCCGGCGCTGAAGGAGGAGCCCCGGCTGCCGGCTTGCGGCGAAAGAAACGGTGCATTGCTTTGAAAGCTGACCCTTCAACCTTGGGCCTCTACTGTCATCTGTACCTGTGTGCGACATGTGATCTGTCTGTCTTCACGGTTGCTGAGGATGTACAATGCGGCTTGCATGCTTCATGGACTGCAAATGTGCGGCGGTCATGACGTGTGTCCTATGCTTTCGTGTGCCTTGGTGGCTGCAGCACATCACCCAGAGAACAATTTCTTGTCAGCTCCCGTGCGAAACACAGACTCGTCTCGTCATCTTACTGAGGTCAATCTGGAGCGCTGCGACCCTTGCCAATCCCTCTCGAAAAGTCTGGAAGCCCTCCGCGACATGGACCCATGCTCCTTCGACGATTCTCCAGTAAGCTGCCGGCTAATCCACAGACTGCTGCAGTGGTGGTGGCGATGGCAGGGACAATGCGTCCAGCCACTAGTTTGACCTTCGCGATAATGCGATTGCCGTGCTTCCTCACTCCTCAAGATCATGGTGGATTGCCTCTGCTACACATTAGTCCTTCTCAGCAGTTGTAGAGTGATTGTGGTTGATGAAGCCGTGCCCGTCAGACAACGTAAGCTTACAGAACCCTGTGCAAACTTGCCTTGTGAAAATCCGAATTGGCAATGTGGTAGTTGTCTGCACGGAGATTCGCGCAGCGGGTGATGAACTCGATGTGGAAGTTGAAGTCGTCGTCCTCCAGTGTTGAAGAACGTAAACGTCCCTATAGGTCTCGTCTCATTTTTGGCTCCAAAATGTTGGACCAGACAGAGGCTTGACCTTGGAGGACAATGGTCTAGGCCTTATGTATCCTTGAGTCATAGGATCTTTTCACTCGGACTCTGAAAAACGGGATCCACACCCAAAGCAGAACCTTTAAACCGTAGAGCCCTAAAGCCTATAAACCCTGGGAGCCCCTGCAACCAGAAGGCCACAAGGCCGGGCCTTAAGGCCCAAGAGCCCCCAAGCCCCAAAGCCCCAAAGCCCCCGAAGAGCAATCTCCCCCCCCCTTTCCCCTTAAACAAGACTAGCAAGTTTAGGGTTTAGGGTTTAGGGTTTAGGGTTGAGGGTCTAGGGTTTTGGGTAAGGCTCGTGGGCGGCCTTCTCGAAGTCTGCCTCCTCGAGGGCCGGCAGCGGCTTCTCTTTGAAAGCCTCACATGCGGCGAAAGGCACCAGGAAAGCCCTAAACCCTTAAACTTTAATGGGTTTAGGGTTTAGGGTTAACCCCGTCAATCTTGGACTTTGCGCGTGGCAGGATTAAGGGTCTAGGGTAGTGAGACTACAGGCTTTCTGGGTGGACTGGACCATACGTGTATTTCTCTCTTTGCTCTTCAGGCATGTCTATGACTCCAGGTGTGGAGTTGGTTTCTGAGCCCACAGGAGTGGGACCAGCCCTGAAGTCGGCAGAAGAACTCACGACTCAGCCGCAGCACCCCTGTAATACAAAGTCGGCACTTAGCAAACCTGGCGAAAGATCTGAAAGCACGGCGGCGACTGAAGCTTGCAACAAGAATCCTAATCCCAAGCCTTGCAACCCATATCGTCATCGTCCTATGGATCATGTACAGTAATATACTCTACTATACTCTTATACACCACAATACACTACAACATACTACAGCATACCATCATGTGCCATAGCATACTAGGAAGTACATGATACCCTAGACCCTCTAAGATCTACCCTCCATTAGACCCTAAATACCCTTAATTCGGGACCATATACCACCATTTTAGGGGTACAAGGAGGGTTCTGGACTGTAGTATCTTGTTCGTCACCTCAACAGGCAACCGTGACCATACGGGCCTCCAGCTGCTGTAGGAGCCCGGCCAGGATGGCCTGGCAGTCTGGGTCTTTTTAGGGTTTGGGGTTTAGGCTTT
>CAJNJA010009298.1:21849-41368 GCA_905231915.1 Symbiodinium necroappetens | reverse complement strand
GTGTGTCGTACAGCTGACACAAGTTTCGTGAAACTACCAGCCCACTCCCTCCGGTAATACACAGGCGCAGCAGCACGGAAGTTTGTGGATGTCTACAAGAAGCATTTCAATCAGTAATGTAGCACAATACAACATAATTAAAGTTATCCTATAGTCTAGATATACATGGTTTGTGCATCTATATATATTTTAATAATCTACGATAACATTGCATTATGAGATAGCATCACCAAACAGAATAGAATACAACGTGATACGGTATATATAATATGCAGTAAGGCTTTATTGTATAATATACTATTCTGTACCATAGCAGAATGGAAACAAATAGTAACATTCTTAATGTAAAGTAATAACCGTAAGTAAGAGTAGTTGTCTATTAACATATTAGCCAAGCTCTGCATATTCTTGATATAGTATTCATTCGCATAATCATATAGCAATACGAGCCTTTGTTATATAACGTTTGACTGACTTGTAACATATTTTGCAGTATTACCAAAGCTTCAACTTACTATTGATGTAAGAGTTTTTTACCTCAATGTACATATCAAACCGAACTAATATCACTCTAAGATAGATCGCATCAAGCCTAATCTAAGTCATGTGAATGCGCTCTGTTGCTTCCAACCGTATATTGCTTCGAAGCTCACTTGTACGTAAAGACTTGGGCCTCGAGCACCCCCCCTTCCCCGCCGCCCCCACGCCTCCCGAGCTCCCCGCAGCCCCCGCACCCCCTGCACCCCACCCAACCCAATCCCCGCAGGCCAAAAAAAAAAAGGGTCAAAAGAAAAAAGAGGGCAAAAAAAATATCCACCCCAAGCAGCCCTGCACGTCTGTCCAGCATTGTCGGGAGCATGCCAGCGCTCTGCTTTCAAAGGCACAGGCCCCATTCCAAGCTCCAAGAAATGCTTGGAGAAGGCGAGCGCTCCAACCATCTCCGCATGCGGCTCCCTTCGAAGACAGCTCGCAGGTGGGCTGGTCCGTTAAGGACCTGGACATCATCGAGGCCAACGAGGCCTTCGCGGCGCAAGCGGTGGCCGTGAACAAGGCCAGAAAGAGCTCCTGACTGGCTCACTGGCCGTGGAGCTGTCCTGATCGCAGGAGATGGGATGGGACACATCCAAAGTCAATGTCAATGGGGGTGCCCCTTGGCTGCCTTGGCTGCTTCGCAGCTCCATTGCTTTGGTCTTACGACTATTGCCCCGAACCTGGTCTAGGCAATTGCCATCGGCCACCCCATCGGAGCCTCGGGCTGCCGCATCGCTGCAACTCGCTGCCAAGACATTTTGCCCATGGTTTTTGGATATCTGCTTGTTCAGTCTATAGGTGGACCTGATTCACGAAATGAGACGCACCAACAAGCGTCGCGGCCTTGCGACACTTTGCATCGGGGGTGGCCAAGGTGCGAACATAGCTCGTCGAAGCAGCAGCACGATGCAGTGAAGCGCAGGCACTTGAGGAAGAACATGGTTTCCGTTTTCGCCAGGAGTGGCGATGTGCTTCGAGCGTCCCATTGCCAGCAAACTTTGAGCAGCCCAAGGCCTTCTCTGCTTGCAGCAGTGCAACTTTCCATGAAGTCTATATTCCGATGTAGCGCCCCCGACCGCCTTCTACCGCCTTCTGGGTTGGAGGGCTGGCTGGGGAGCCCTCCGGGACATGTCGCACAAGCAGCAGCTGCAGAGTGCCCAAATGCACCACTCACGTTGCACGTGATCGCATAATGGGCAGTTTCCGGCAGCAATTCGTAGGGCTTTGCACTGTAGAACTTTATCTGGGTTCATGTGCGGTAACGGTGACTTCGAATGTGTGAACATCACCAGCCCCAGCATGGAACCGCAGAACACAAGAGAAAAAGACGAGGAGAACATGAAGTGTCATGGACTGCAGCTTCGGCCTTCAAGACGTGTCGATGTCCGGAAAGCATGTTCTCAACTGGCCTTGCTGTTGGCAGAGAAGCATGGGCTTCTGCACGAGTTTTGTGATTGTCCTAGACTGCGGCCGAAGGTCCTCTTCCGCGTTTGCGGCATCATCACTGTAAATCTGATGAGGCGAAAGCCCAGGATTACGCGCATGACAGTAGCTCGGGCTTTGTTTTAATCTGCAGTGCCACGGAGAAGGAAATTGCAGGTGCAGGAAGTATGCCGGATAATGCAAAGCCTGTTGTAGCACCACACTCGGGCATGAAGGAGACCTGCATCTGCCACCTGCATCTGCAGCTTCCAGTCGAAATGACGTTCAGAGCAGGCAGATTCACTGTCGCATGTTCCGCTCCGATGTCTGCGTCGGTCTCGGTGTGAGTCTTCTCCTGGTCAGGCCTAGACACTGTAGCTCTGAAGAAGCACGCACCGAGATGGCTCAGCCAGTGTGTTTCGCATTGGCGAAGACACGTTTCCACTGACAGCCTCGGGTGCTCGAAAGGGCCTGGGAAGAGAGGGATGGGTCGGAGGCAGAGTGGTTTCTGTTTTGTCGGGCTGTCCCCCACTGCAGTTCTCCGTTCCTGCGTGTGGGATTTTGCTACGGAAGCAGACAAAAACCATCCAGAGCTGAAGGCCGCAGCAGACCACAACCTACGGACACTGTTGCCCTCAGGCTCGGAAGCCCCGGAAACGAGCCAAGAGGCCGGGTTTGGCGGAAAGCTGACACCCACGCTTCCTCATGCCTGTAGCCAGTGCACCACCTGAGGTGCCTGTCGACTCTTGGGACCGCTTGCAGGCCACGAGGGCAGCTCAAGAAGCACGACAGAGTTTGCCGAAAACGCCCCGCAGGCGGTGGAGAGCGAGGTGACGCGCCTCGGGGAAGAGCTCCGGCGCGTAGAGGCCTTCGGAGCTCCTGCAAACACTCCTGGAGAACGGATACAGTGCCTAGTAGGAGTCGAGGTCGAGGGTTCGGATAGCACCGCAAGAGTAGCAGGGACATAAATGCATCGCGCTGCTTTGCAGCCACCCTGGGCCTCGATGCTTTGCTTGCGCATGGCCGGTGAATAGGAGGAGCAGCAGCATGCAGCTCGCCAGCGAGGCGACCTGCAGCAGGCGCAGACGCAAAGCGCATGTCGGCGAGTCCGGAGTTGAATCACATCGGTTACGAAGATGCGGCCCCGAAAGCTAACGGAATGCTTATGCGAGCGTGAGGCGGATAAGCTCCTGATGGCTCGACTGCATCGGACCTAGTCCACACTCTGAGGCTCACAGGTGCATCAGTGCAAGAGTGGCCGCAAGTAACGGTCTTGAGAAGTTGCTTAGGTCCACGCTGGAAGGTGACAAAGCTCACACCGGCGTCCAAGTGCAGAATTTGCATGCACTCATTTCAGCCATGGGCTTGGTCGTTCAGATTCGATCAGTTATGCGGTGATTGGGCTTGCATCAGAGGGCCCTCGCAAGGTGCTCCGCGCAGGCTGTAGGTCAGGGAACTGATGCAAGCACTGAGTCCTTCTTTGCGCAGAGGCCCTCGACAGAGGGGCCCGGAACCTCAGCTTTCCGGCTGCCGAGGCTATGTTTCCCTTCGTGACAGCCGAGGCGCGTGGCCTTTCCGAGGACCTGACCTGTGTGGTGGAGGAGGTGGAACTGAGGCCCGTCGTGCTGCTTGTGGATGATGTTGATGCCTCAGCATGCTGTTCGACCCCCAGGCTTGCCAAGATCGGCCAGGAGCTCTCCAGTCAGAGGTGTGCCTTGCAGCAGGCCTTTCCCGTCTTTGAAGTTGCAATCTGGCCTACATGCAGTGCTCGGGCCGAACAAGTCACCAAACAGGACAATCGCAATGGCCTTGTGTACCGGTAAAGCCCTCGCGAAGCTGCCTGCGCTGTCGTGATTATGTTATGCCATGCTGCAGATGACTTCTTCTGCGCAAGCTTCGCCGTCTTTGCCAGTGCCCTCGTCTGCAGAGGGCAGGGTGGAGGTGGAGTGAGAGCCCGATTCAGAGGCCGAGCTTTCCATGCTGGAAACACCAGCCGCATGCGATAAATTGCTGGAATGCCCTCGCAACCTAGGGATGTGCAATTGTTTCGTTTTGAGCTGCCTGGCGGTGCAGAACCTTGCATTCAAGAGAGAGGATGGAGAGATTCTGAGAGACTCTTTCTTTCAGGTGTCAGCTGCAGTTCAGAGACTTTGCAGTTCCAATCCCAGGACGATCGTAGAATTAGCTCAGTTGCGTTCTGTTTGCCTTGAAGGCGGGGTTGATTTCCACGTCCAGGTTACGGTTAAGGCTTGCCATGTCTTGAGGATGCAGCGATCTGAAGCCTTGGACTTAACTTAGTTGGCGTGGATGTGCTGCTTGCGAGAACTTTGTGTATGTAAGCGGCTGCGAGTGAGGCCACACGACTTTGCCAAAGCCTTCGTGCCTGGAGGGCTGCGGTGTGTCCGGGATCCTCAGGAGTTCGAGCTTTGAGAGCAGCCATGTAGGCGTAGTGCGGAGCTGCTACGGTGTCAGATTGTCACGCTGCCGTGAGGTTCCTCAGAGAGGCCTGCAGTCGAGTGTGACAGTGCAGACTTGCCTCAGTTCGCTGTCCACATCGTCCTTGCAACGAGCATGCATCGGTCACCCTTTTTCGCATTGCAAATGCCAGGCCAAGGCTTGCTGCTTCGGATGCAGCTGCCATGCCGATGATTGAGTTTGGGCCTGAAGTTCGAAATCAACTCACCAGGATCGGTGACACGGCAACTTGCCGCAGGCAGCACTTGCAGCAACGGTTTGAGTGGCTCGAACAACGGGCCCTGCTCAGCGCTCGCTGCGAGGCATCCGCTCTCTGCTCGTCTTGTCAGACTGTCAGAGCTAACCTTAGACCCCGCATGGCCAAAAGCTAGGTTTAACTCGTTCCTGCGGTCCCACGGTCATGAGACTTCAGCGGTTTAAACGGTCAAAATATTCTTGCAGGGCAGCCCACGTTGTTTTGTCAGCACGTTCACAGTTGCCAGGTGCTGCGCCAAAGAGAGGAACTTTGCCTTGCGGTTGGAACCGAGCTGCACGAGGCGGCAATCGGGGATCTCAACGCGAACTTACACTGATCACCGAATGGATTGGCCGATGGCAGTGTTTGTTCAATCATTTGAAGCTCTCTCCGGTTGAGCAGCAAGGGTTGCGTTTGAAAAAAGAGGTCCAAGCACAGTTTTGGCAAGTACACTTCATTGGATGCAGTCGGATTGATCTCATTGTGCTGGTGAAGCAAGCGGGCCTCAGTATTTGCCGTGAGGCAAACCACGCCCACTTCCAGATCGATGAGGCGAAGGTCATCGGCAAAATTTGGCAAAAATTGCGGTTCCTCGAAAGTCCATGATGTCTTGAAAAGTTGAGGTGATGTAAATTAGTTACTGATTCCTCACAATAACCTCGATCGTATAGGTTCGCCTCAGAGCCAGCAGGTGCTCAAACTGTCCGAGGGCCTCAGCGAAGTGCAGCAGAGGGTCGAGGACGTGGAGGCGCGATTCGCTTTCGGAAGCCTTGGTGGAAGCGATGCGGCGTTCGGCAGCCAGCGAGCACGCAGTCCCGTGAGACAGACCACAGTAGCTCGACATAGAAGCCTAGGAGGTAAACATCGGAGGGCGTGGTTTTGGGGCACATGCACCCTGCACGGAAAGTCAGAAGGAAAGAAGAAAGGAAGAAAGAAAAAAGGAAGGAATGCAGGATGGAAGAAAGGAAAAGGAACAAAGGAAAGCAGGCAGAAAGGAAGGAAGGGAAAAAGGAAGGATTAAATGCAGACTCCAAAAGTTATATCAGGATCAAGAAGCTTAACTACAAGAGTAAACAGAAGTGAAGAAAAGACACAGCAAGGAGAGAAAGCACACGAGAACGAACGAACGAACGCACGACACAAAAGAAAGACCAAGTAAACAATGAAGACAACTGGCCAACCAAGACATGAACGTCAGAGAAAGAGAGGAAAACTAAGGACAAAAAACAACACTGAGAGTAGCGATCGAGCGATTTCCTGCAGCAAAGTTGCACACGAAGAAGAAGGATGGGATTAACAACTAACTAAATCCAAAAGCACCGGTAGACTGGAAGAGAGAGAGAGAGAGACGACAGAACATTGCAACACACTATTTATACTTTCCTGTAGTAGGGTCGGGGTTTTCGGCAAGCTAATTACCAGGTATTGCAGGTTGTAAGGTCTGCTTTGCAACAGGCCAGTCGAGAATTCCCTTGCACAGGATACGGGCCCTTTGGGTTTTCTTGCAGCAAGCTGTTGACAATTTCCCTTACGCAGGGTACGCTCTCGCAGCTATTGGATCTTGAAGTCTGGAAGGTTGCATATGGCGGCAAATATCGGCAGATTTATGCAAGTTTCGAACTTACTGGATCTTTTGATGCTCAGGCATCTTTGCCGCAGCTGGTGACCAAAGTGAGCGAGTTAGGCCCGGGCTGGTGTGAAAGGGCAGGGTATTGGCTGGGAGCTTATGACGTTTGTGGGCTCGAGAAGAACTGATCGCACGCGCAAAGCCACCTTCTGTTGCTAGTCTGGGCAACGAGTCGTCTTAAGACAGTGAGGGCCGCATGCTGCTACATTCCCAACATCTAGCTGAGCATGTCGTGAGCCGAACTGGAGTTGAAGCGCTGTTGAGCCGCTGTTGTGTTGCTGGGAGAATGTTCTGTCCGCCAAAGGAAGACTGTTGCATTGCGGAATATGACGCGCTAACTCTGTCATCCTTAGTCTGGCATGTCTTCTTCTCGACCGCACCGGGGCCTATTGAATGCAGCATGCTGGCCGTGCATTCGTGAAGCGGACCGAAGATCCAAAAGGCTGAATTGCGACACTTCAAGCCAACCCATGTTCAGGCCACTCTCGGCCGGCATGGGCGGACAAGGCTGGATTTGATCTGCACCTTCGATAAGATCTGGCTGCTGCTGCTTTTGTGCATCACTGCTTTGAGAGAGGCGAATTCCGATAATGCTCTTGGTTTTGTCTTGCATTTGCACGTGAACAGTCGGTGCCACCTCAGCGGCATACGTCTTTTCATGAAGTATCACGCGTGCATCGTCACCACCTTGGGCAATCCGTCGTCGCAAGTGTTCGAGCTTTAGCAAAGGCCGCAATCTTGAGTCTGACCTCGCTTGACTCTGATTCTTTTGTTGCAGGCTTTTGGCCAAGCCCCCGAGTCCTTGAATGCTGTGCGAGCAGACGTGGGCGCTGTTGCATGCAGTGTTGCCCAGTTGGACGAGGCAGGTGCGCGAAGTTTGGCTCGAACTTTGGGAAGTTGCTAACCCAAATCGTCACACATCTAGCAGAATCTCGCCTGGCATCGGCATAAGCTCTTGGCAGATGCAGAGGTCTTCAGGGAAGCGCTTGAGCTCAACGACCTCCGCGACTCGAAGGTGGAGGAGCTTCGCCAGGCCCAGGGGGCGGCGGATCATACACTCGGAGAGTATACCTCGAAGATACTCTCCAGTTCTTTTGACTCAAAGAGGCACTCAGCGAAGTGGCGGAGACCTCCGTCCCCTCACCCGAAGATGCGGTGGCCAGACAAGCTGTGCAGGCAAGGTGTGATGGTTAAGGCTTTCCAGCTCGCCGGCATCGAGAACCGATGTTGTTTTCAACTGCTAGGGAGCTTCTTGAAAAACCTTGTGATCGTTCCCCAACTGGTAGATACTGCGAGCCTCCGCGAGCATGCCGTTCTTTCTTTTTTCTTGCTGCGGCATTTGCTCAAGACTCGCTGGGCACTGCAGGTGGTTTGGCAGAGTGTCGAGGAGCTTCAGGAGGCGGCGCTTGAAACCCAGACGTTTCTGGCAGACGCGAGCTGTTGCGGGCAGGCCCTCCGGGAAGACCCGTCCAAAGCAGACGTGGCCAAAGATCTCCGGACTCTGAGGGACGACCTGGAGCTCCTCAAGGAGTGGCAAAAGGAGCTCCAGATCAGAAAACAAAAAGTGCAGCAAGCGCCAGGAGCAAGCGCCAGACCAACGCAGATTGTCCAGAACCGTCGAGGAGTTGCAGAAGGTGGAACCACGTAGTGCCGTGAAATTTCCGATGTGGTAATGCATTTCCGTGTTAAATTCGGCATGCAACTTGTAAAAATAGGTGTGTGTGTGTGTGTGCCCTGGCCGATGCGAAGCCTGTTCCGCATCGACTTGCGCGGGTTCTGGGTATACGTTGACAAGCCATCATTCATACGCACACACACACACACATACATGCATGCAAGCAGGACCTGTGGTTCTGTTTTTGCATCCTCAGTCCCTTTCTTCACATGCTGGTAGTTACTGTTGGCGCGAGAAACTGTCTGTTTCCCAAACACCACTCTGGGGCTTGACGAACAGGACAGGGAAGAAGGATTAGATTCGATTTCTGCGTACGTAAGGACAGTGCATGCTGCGGCACCGTTTGTTTTGCACAACTTAGAACTTTGCCGTATGGTATGCAAACTGCGCTAATCTGGTTGTTCCTGAGAAAGCCGGGAGCCAAATGTTTCACCAACGCGATTCGGGGACTTTAGGCGTCAATAGCCGCCCCTGATTGATTTCAGTAGTGTTACTGAAGACGAATTCGGACACTTGCCTCTGCAACATGCTCCACTGCTTATCCGGCTTAAATCTTTTTCTCGACCCAGGACGTTGATATACGTTTATGGTTGAGATTAGTTGAAAGTTCCGTCAGGGGTGTGTGTGTGTGTGTTGGAAGACTTCAGCCGATTGAGTTTACTTATATGCGTTCACTGCTCGGCTGTGCAGCCCCTTCAGACAGGAGCACAGACAATGCATACAGCAATAAACAAATTAGTGAGCGAATGTGGTCATAAATGCACATGACAGATTCCGAGCCTCGATTGAGGTGACGGTCCTGCTAGGACTGGAGATTGTTGTATAACATGTCTTCTGAAATCCATGTCGCAGGCACTCCCTCCCAAGATTTCGAAAGAACCTTGCTGAGCCAGACTTGAAGTCACAAACAGTATTCAATCAGGCACTCAGCTTTCGTCGCTGCACGCTCCATCCACGGTATTGTGCAACAATGCACGTCGTGTCTATGCACGAGACTACACAACATGGTAATTCACTTTGCATCACTTCCTCGTTGCTACCCCATACTCATGATGCTTGCCCATGCTGTAACATAGAACATTCCGATCGCATGTATCGCACATATAGAGCAGGTTTCTGCACATCGCGGGGGTGGGGGGTGAGCAGAACCGTGCTTAAGGCGAGGACGCTAGAACATTGTGCAGTTTCTCAGTTGCATTCCCGAAGCCAGCACTGAAGCTACAAAGCCACCAAAGCTCGAAAGCGGGTTGGGGACTGGGGATGGTGTTTGGTGTTTCTTTGTGTTTACTCTCGTGGTGTTTCCAGCTACTGGGTTCATACACCTTTGGTACTTGGAAAAGATATGTAGTTCAAAGACCAAGCCTGTGACAAGGGCCAAGACAGTCCGGAAATAGCCCGCATTCCGGTCCGGAGGCAGCACTCATTCCGAAACTACCAGAACTACACCTAAGAGCAACTACCATGCAACTTGGGACCATGTCCGCGCACACATATTACATCTAGACAGGCGTGTACACAAACAAAGAAGCAAACGATGCATGAAGATCTCTCTCTTTCTCTCTGCTGAATGTGTGTTTTTCAAGCGTGCACGCATGTTGTCGTGGTGCGTCTGCATGCTTGCGGGGGTATCAATATCTAACAATGCAGTGGTTTTGTTCTCGACGGAGTCTAAGATGTTGACATTCGCCAGGAGTGCCACGGGACCTCTGAAGCGGAAGCCGGCCTCCGAAAAGCGCTTGGTCGAATTGCAGGGCTTGAAGAGGCCTCATGCTATCGTGCTGGTCAAGTTAACAAAGCCAGATTACAGGGCTTGAGCAGCATTGTACCGGCGAGGAAGTGAAACAGTTCATAGCATCGCAGCGGAAAAGCACCGAAGCGTCCACGGATGTCAACGACCTCCGCCACAGCTTGGCTGAGTTGCAGGAGGTAGGGGACGTGGATGGAGTGGCAGGGGCCAGGTCTTTTGTTGGACTCAGTATGCAGTTACGGGCGAGCATGACATGTCAAGGCATTCAGAGAGGCGGAGCAGAAGGCTGCAGCAGAAGCTCATTGCCATGTCCAAGAACTCAGCAAGGTCCGAACCTGACCGTGAGTAAGATGTGGTATGCAATTTTGTCAAGTTGCAGGCGCTTTTCTCATGACCACGGTTGGTAGATCCTAGTTCCTAGTACGGTACTGGTGCCTCGAAGCTTGGAAGAGTGTGCACGCGCAGGCTGTGACGGACTTGAAGGTGGCGGAACAAGAAAGCACCAAAGCTTCCACGGATGTCAACGACCTCCGCCACAGCTTGGCTGAGTTGCCGGAGGTAGGGGACCTGGATGGAATCGCTTGTGGCCAGTCAGTCAGCTGCGGAGCACGATGACTACTCCGAGGCCTACCGCGACACTGAGCTCAGTGCATCGGTGTCTCCGAGTGCAGATCCGTCGCGCAGCGAGGAGATGCCCGAGGCAGGCGCTCCGAGTGCAGTCAAAGCGACGGTCTTTGCAGCGAGTGTTGTCCAATCTTAACGCCGCGTTGCATGAAGGATCTGCAGATCCGAAGCAGTCTCGAGGGAGCATCTGAGGCCACAACAATCGGCTTAGAATGCAACACCTTGTCCACATGCAGGTGGGATGTAGACGACGTGTGAAAAATGCAGCCGTTCAGGCTTTCAGTGCTTTGGCCCTGGGTCAGGTTAGAAGATAGAGCTCTAGGTGTAACAGACTGAATGGGCCACATCGAAGCCACATGACAGTTTGACACAAGCTCCAAAACCGCAAGCATCATGCTTTTGGCAGCCCTGACAGGCTGCGTGGTTAGTTAGGATGCAGCTTCGCCTACCTTCGGCAGTGCTGCGCCATGCCCCGACAGAGGAGACGCCATTGAAGTGCGTCAGCTTCAGGACTGCGGCAGAAGCCTTTGCAGTAGTGAATCGCTGAAGTCCGTACACCTTACAGTAGCCTTTGAATTCTGTCTCCGGATTTCCAGGGACCTCATCGACAGCTCTTCCCAGAGACTGCAGAGGAGTGGGCGCAAGCATGCAACGAGGCTCTTGAATGCTGAAGCAGAGTGTCGAGCTGTTGAGCCTGTTGAGCAGCAATGTCGCAGGTCGCTGTCGCCTTTGTCCCGCTCAGTTCCTTAGCTCGAATCTGATGTGTGGTTGCGGGGTCGGTGAGTTTAAGCATGTTGTCATGGAGGCTCGTGGAACACTCAGCAAGCTTTAGCCAGACTGTCATGTGAACATGGAGAGCGTTGCGCACGGCGCCACTTGACTTCAGGCTTCCAAACTGTCGAAGGCGTCCTGGGAGTCGAACTCAAACGCCTCTGGTATTCTGCTTGGGTCCTGCGGCATCGATCGAAGGACTGCCCGAAAGCCTCTCGTGAGTTGCGTTTGATGTTTTTACTTCCCTCGTGAACCGGGAGTTTCCTTACTTGTGATTTCAAGTGCACTGCTGGTGATTGGTAACTGGCGACGCATTTTCTTCCAATGCTCGCCTCCGAAGACTGCTATTGCTACACTACATGCCATCCTACACTGTATATATTATACACGAGGGACATGAGGGGGTGAATCTGCGAAGCTTCGAGAAGCTTTGAATGCTCGGACTGCGGCCTTTATACTCTATACTGTATACTACGTTATGCATATGAATAATATAGAAGGTAGTGTAGATCGAAGATTATGCATAAATAGCGGCTACGAACCGTATCGATAGTTCATTTCCTACAACATATGCATAACATTTCCTACAATCTGCATCGTGTCTAATGTCTAGCCTCGATAAGCTACATATTGATGGAAAAGTAGAGTATATCTACATAGTTCAAATCATACTAAGTCGTCTTACATGAAGAGTTTTGTAACAGGTAGTGTATATATGCGTACTAACGTATGTAACTTGTAGCATAGTACATACTATGGATATGTACATATTGGGTCATATGCGTCAGCGTATACCAGAAAATGTACAAACATTGATGCACAACATACCATATACAAAGATATACAAAGTAGAATACGTAAGATATGAGATTTAACATATCATGCACAATATTTACATGCACACACACATATACACACACACATAAGGTATGTACACGTTACAGGTCATCTGCATGCATATACATATATAGAAATGGTATACATGTCTCAGTACATGCCACTATATTAAACCTTACAGGCTCAAATGTACACATAGCAAGAATGCATTTCTACACCAAACCGATGTATGTCGTCATATACAATTTACAATTCTAGTATGTTAGTATGTAGCACTTAAAGTATAAATAGAAATAAACGTACATAAACAAGTATATACATATACACACCGAGTTTCAAGGTCTAAGTCTGTAAGAACTCAAACATGTATGATACACCGTCGTCAGATATACAGTATATGAATATGTAAGGTGTAAATTAGGGTTCGTAGTGTAAATGTACAACCTACAATACATAATGCCCGTTGAAATCAAGGTCCCGCATGGTGGTCAAGCAACCGTTTCTAAAGCACGACGCTCTGCATAGTCAAAGGCTGTTTCTTAACTATAGCCCGCGTAATCATAGTTCGTTTTCTGGACAGGCAGCCGCTTCTTAAGCATAGACTATCATAGACTCTTGTATGGTCAAGCCACCCTTTCTCAATCATTCTCGCACCGGTTCGGGGTGTTGCATGGCGGAGGGCAGAAGGAAAGGAGAGCCCGCGCCACGGCGTGGCTTGGCCCTGGCACGGTGCGACAGATACCGCCAGGGCCTGACACCCGCGCCACGAGTGGCTGCGTATCAAAAAGGAATGAAAAGTTTTGTCGAGCTTTGCAGCTTCCAGGCAGCTTCGGTCGAGTAGGCGCACCTCGAGCCCACAGTGTCGGGAAGACCAGAGACCCCCTCGGCATGTTCGACTCCTTACTTCTCGAGGGCTCATGCTCGGCGGAAAGATTAGGCACTGAGGTTGATGTCACAAGTCCAGTTGGCCGTGGCCGCGACCCGTCCCGTGAGGAAATTGGTACCCGAGCACAACATAGAAACGTCGGCGACCTGTCAACTGGCGGACATCTACGACGTGGAAGAAGGCAGCGCGCTCAAGAGAATGCTGGAGCTCGGGCCGAGGTTCAATTGCAAGTGCTTCCAACTAGAACCACAATAGAGTAAGTGTCATGGTAGATCTCACCCGAGGTTCAGCGATCGGACCATGAAATCAGAGCAATCTGTAGAGAGGCTGCGAGTCCAAACGCCACAATGCCAGCCTTACATGCTTCAGAGGCTTGATGCGCGAATATGGGAATATCCGCAGATCGGCATGACTCAGCTGCACAGCTTTATTGCCCGGCAAAGGCAGTATGTCGGACCTCGACGTACCTCGGACCTCCTTGTACCTCTTCGTTCAAAACAAATCGAACCTGAACTTGAATCATGCGGAGCACTGTCATCCTTTAGCTTACATCTCGCAGAGAGTGATAAGGCGCGATAGATGTCAGACTCTGGCAGGGATTGTCGGCTACGGCGGCTTCGGGACGGTCCGCCGGGCGACGCTCAAGAATGCTCCAACAGTTGTGCGCGCGATCAAAACAGCGCCCTGGCGGCTTCAAGCCCAAGCTTGGCAGTTCTGAGTCTTCTGGCCTTCATTAGTGAGTCTACGAGCCTGCTGCTTACTCAGGTGCAGAAGCGAAGTTTGAAGGCACAGAGCTTCGTGCGAAGTGAGATTCGTGTACTGAGACGGCAGCCAGGCGAGCAATACTCATCTTTGCACTCTCACTGGTCTTAGTTGCGTCGACCTTGTGGTAATGACAGGTGTAGTAGAGGTAGCGGCGGTTTTTGCCATTGCTGTGTTTGCAGCGATTACAACAACCGAGGTTGGACCATCCATGCATCTGCCGTCTGCTCGAGACCTTTGAAGACGAAAGGCTGTGAAGCGTCGATGTCGACTCCAATCCGTCTAAAACATGACAGTGTTAACAACTCTCAGACTCCAAGGGCAAGATGCTTGTGGAATTCCCAAGCTCTTGCCAGGTTTCTCCACTGCAGAGTTTTAGCACTAGTTTTCTTGCTCAGGGCAATCTACCTGGTGCTGGAGTTCATCGATGGCAAGGAGCTGTTCGATGAAATCGTGGAAGGCAGTTGCGCTTTATTGGGATTTGTGAATTATGGCGACTGCATCCTCAACATACGTACCAATCTCTGATGTTTAACCTTGAACCTTACTCCAATAAACCAAGACCTTCTACATGGGCCGTGGGGCCGCAGGCAGATTACTGCTGTCGGCATGGTCAGCATGACGCTATGACTACAATCATCAGTTTGTTGACGCTCGTCATGGCATGATTGCACCTGATCTGTGAGCACGGGGGGTGGAGTAGTCCGGCCCAAATTATTGAATCCAACCCCCTCTGCCCTTTTTGTTTTGAGCATGGGAGAAGGTTCAGAGATGTCCGGGCAATTCAGATCGGAATACCTCTCCTTAATGTGTTGCTGAGCTGCTCCGCCGGCCAACCCGGCTCAGAAACAAGCCGATCACCGATCGGACATGGAGGGCATTACCAGCTCAGGGTTTGCCGACTTATGAATCCAGCCCTGTACCCCAAACCCTCCTCCCACCGTTATGTTTCATTCTGATTTGGTCCCATCGTCTGGCTCGACCAAGTCACACGTTGTGGTCCTGGCAATAAGTACTGGTGCTGCGATCGCTGCACGTTCTTTTGGTTCAGGGTGTATTCGAACGGTGCTGGACGCTGTGGCAATATCTGGCATGTATGTATGTATGTATGCATGGATGTATGTATGTGTATGTGTATGTGTATATATATATATGTACATGTGTGTATACGATTCCTCTGCATTGCAGAGCAATGCGCTACAAACATTGTAAAAAAGTCTGGAGACTCAATGAGCTGCAGAAAGGTGGCACCAGTGTACTGGGAGAACTTCAGCACCGCACGAGAACCATAGGGACGCCTTCAGGGTTTAGGGTTGCTTTCGAGTTTCGGGTTTAGGGTTCGAGGGTTTGGGGTTTAGGCTTTCTCAAGTGGGTCTTCCTGACTCCGGGGCAGCGACAAGGAAGTGAGGGTTCAGGGCTTAGGATTTTGTGAGCTAGGATCAGCGAGGTAATGTGAGGAGCCAGCAAGTTTGGCTGTAGAATTGGCTGGATTCTCGAGGAGTCCAAAAACGTACGGCCAGAAATCGACCTGCAACTCCGGGTGCAGCAAAGTCTCTGAGAAGCGACGATGATGTCCTGGGGGTTCTCAATGGCCACGATCCTCAGATGCCACAGGATTGCAGTAACCCTGATCAAAACCTCAAAACTCTAGAGTATGGAATCCCATTAGGTCCCTTATAGTAACCCTTCAAAAGAGGAGCCTTTAAAGAAACCTTGCCAGCCTCGACATTAGCGCGCCATCGACTCCTGCAAAGCACGAGACCCCCAACCCTATAAACGCAAAACCCTTACAGCAAACCCTTAGAGCCTTAGAGCAACACTCAGAGTTACCGGTATAGAATCTCTTATAGCAACCCAGATGGTAGCCCTTATGACGGCTCTCATGGCAGCCCTCACGATACATCTTACCCGTACTACTTGTAGCAACCCATGGCAACCTTGATGGAAGCGCTGGAAGCCTCTTGATACTTGCAAGAGTGACTCGAACCTGCGACGGAAGCCCACACTCAGATTTTGAGGATCTCGGCCAACCCTAAGCCCTAAACCCCATAAGCCCTAAACCCTAAGCCCTAATAACATGAACCCCTAAATACCCTGCAGGACCGCCTTGGGAGTTCTGGCTCAGAGGCTCGCCGGAGCCAGGGGCAGGGAGGAGGAGGGGTTTAGGGCTTAGGGCTTGGGGGATTTAGGGTTTAGGGTTTAGGGCTTTGGATTTAGGGTTTAGGGTGTAGAGGGTTTAGGGTTTAGGATTTAGGGTTTAGGGTTAGAGTCTTGTGAAAGTCTTCTTGGTCATAAGGGTATTAACAGCGAATATGATGTAAATATCAGGGACCTATGAGCTACACCTCAAGTCGCTCAAAAGAGCTGCAACACAGAATGCAGCTTGCATCCAAGGGTCATGCGTGCTGCCACCATCAGCTTCTCCCACGTCTTTCCTTGCTGGACCCATGCTGTGCACCGGTGGGCTTCACAAGCATCAACAGCGAAACGGCTCCCTTCGTCTCGCTTCGGGTCTCATGTTTCGTGACCGGGCCTACCAAATATCACTCGACCATCGCAACGGCCAGTGCTCGAAGAAGCTTCAACCAGCCGTGTGACCATGTGGACATTAGCATTGCAGGTGAGATGCCCAGGTGGATGATGTGGATGCCCTCGACCGTGCGGCGGAAGATGTAGCCTTGGATGTCTCTGCAACCCTGAGTCCCTCCTCGCAAGACCTGCTGCCCGCTGACCACACCCTAGCAAAGAGAGTGCAAGTCATGCATAGTCATATTGTAGCCTCATAAGCTGATCGCACAGCATGATGTAGGAAGAAAATGGACAACCAAACTACACGCACGAAGAAACCAAAGCCCGTCAGAGGGATGTCAAGGGGCGCTTCATGCGGAAGTCCACGTTGCGGGTGCCAAGGTGCGTCTTGCACACCTTGTCTCTGCATGTCTAGTGGGTGCTGCATTCATAGGCGACACTGGGGAGGTCTGCCAAAGCAAAGGGCTCGTGGCGGCAAGGAGGTCAGAAGGGAGGGCCAGCAGCAGTCGCAGTAGCTGTAGTGGTCTTCGGCGTAGTCGTGGTACTGGTGGCGGTGGTGGTGTTGCTAAGACGACGACTGCTTGACCTAGAACAAGCAAACGAGAAGTCTGGTAACGAGACGGCTGCGGCCAGATTCTGGCAGCAGTACTTGCATGAGTGACAATGGCGACAAGACACCAGTAGAAATCGCCGACAATACTAACTATCTATCTGATTAGCATCTAGGTGTCTATCTATCTATCTTTGTCTCTCTTTCTCTCTCTCTCTCTCTCTCTCTCTCTCGCTCGCTCTCTCTGTCGCTCTGTCTGTCTGTCTGTCCGTCCGCCCGGCCGTCCGTCCGTCTGTCCGTCTATCTGCCTGCTTGTATCTACCTATCTATCCATCTGTCTGGCTACCTAACAATTCAGCTATCAGTCATCTTGCTATCTAGCTATCTAGCTATCTATCTATCCATCTGTCGATCTATCTCGTTGGTATATGTTGTACTTTGGTATCTTGCTACATGGTGTCTGTAGGACGTCCTTTTGTGAAACAAGCCTCTCTTAGCGGCTTCTGCCAGGTGACCAACATCATCTGAACATCCTCCTCCTTCGTGGACGCCATGTTTTGCTGTAGATAAGGGCGGTTTGCGTGAAGCTGGTTGAGCCAGGTGCTGCCTTCATGCGGAGCGGCATAGCAACTTCCTCAAGCGAAGCTCATGCTGAAGTCCTCGAAAGCCTTATCTCTGCCACTGCTCTAGTGTCTTGGCTTGTGGACCGGGAATCAATATGGCGCCTGCTGGAAAAGGTACTTCTTCTGAGAGCATTCGCTGAAGAACTGGATGTAGATCTCGTGAAAGTTCGCCTGAACGAGATAAGGGATGCAAACCTCCCGATTCACGGACTGAGCTGCCTGCGAGCTTGCCAGATCTCCCCTGCCTCGCGCGTCACACGCCGGCTGACTGTGTAGTAGCACAGCCAGCGGTAGTGTTCGGTCACGACCTCACAGCTCGCTGCCTACTTCGGATGCGCAATCCGGCCTGTTCCTTGAAGTCAGAGGGTGGGAAGTGGAGGATACTACTACTACTACTCCTCCTACTCCTACTCCTACTCCTACTCCTACTCCTACTCCTACTCCTACTCCTACTCCTACTCCTACTCCTACTCCTACTCCTACTCCTACTCCTGCTGCTGCTGTTGCTTAGTAAGTAGGCTATAAGTAGAGTTTTAAGTACCCTAAATGGAGTTACCCCAATTGTCACCCCTGTTTATAACCGACTTACTAAGTCCCCTGGGCCTGCAAGTACAGCAGTAAACCCAACCTCACCCTCCTCCGCCTATTTGCTTCTGATTGCCAGCTTCATCTGTACATCTTCATAACACCAAATGACTCAGGCATCCCCTTCACTCGGTGGAATGCTTTGTGTAACTCCGTATCTTGCAGATGTTATTCAACAAGTCATGCCTTTCGCTCGGCCTAGCAGCATCGACAACCTGGTACCAGTCGCCAGACACATCTTCGTGGCCCGCCTTCTGCTGAAGCAGGTTCACCTTTTCGCTGATGTTGTCCTGAATGTGCTGTAGTTCAGGTGCACATGCATGGAAAGTGGCACGAAACCCCAAACCCTCAACCAGGACTGCGTCGAGCCCACCCAGCCAAGCCCTCAGCAAAGTCAGACAAGCCCCAAAACCCAAAGCGCGGTCCAGACCAAACTGCGCCATATCCCGAAACACTAGGAGGTTGGTTGCTACCCAGAGAATTTTCATTGCCTGGCTCAGGCCGTTGAAAATCGCGTGAACGACATCTTTCACCTGAGTTGGTAAGACAGGGGCCAAGGAATTCCAATACTTAGGTTAACAAGTATATGTTGCAGTACAATTGACTTTAGTGTCCTGTTCGATTATTTATCATATTCTTCTGTGTAGTACTCATTGTATTCTATTTTATTGTATGCTGTTGTATTCTACTGTGCTAGAGTATGCTATATTGAATCTACTATCTTAGATCGGGTTATGTTAAAGTAAAGCACTTTACCGGGTTGCCGGGAACCATTTTGCCGCAGAGGCGACTCATATGGGCCATGCCAGAAAACTCCAAAACAAACCGAGGATATTCTGCTGGTGATCGAGACTACCCTAAAAACTAACAGCCCAAACCTCAAAACCAAACAACCCTTCAACATTGACAGGCTTGCCCCGTGTGTTGTAGTGCAGAGACAACTGGTCCAGAGAGGGTTTGGGGTTTAGCGAGATACGGCACCATGCCACAAATGCGGATGCGGGTTTCGCACCAGTCAAGACCTACACCCCCACATCCGAAGCCTTAAAACCTAGGGCGACAGCTTAGCTCCCGACACTCTGTGGAGGATCCTCCATGGGCGTACCCGGACTTTGAAGCAGCTGGTCTACCTCCATCACTCGGCTTGGGGTGTAGGGTTGAGGCTTTCGGGGTGCACATCAAGGATTATAGGTTTTAGGGTTCAGGGTTACCCTAAACCCTAAACCTGAAACCAAAGAGGGAGTAGGGCTTGGGCCTAGGATGAAGGCAGATCTACCAAGGCGATCGCAGCCTGTGTAAGGATCAGGAAGCTCTGTAGCGCTGCGTCTTGGCACTCTTCCGATTCGAACGGTTACAACTTAGAGTTTAGGATAAGGGTTTTCAGGCATATAGAGCTTAGAGTTTAGGTGAAGGGCTTAAGGCTTAAAATTTAGAGTTTAGGCTTAGGGCGTAAGTCTTAAAGTTTAGAGCTATGGGGCTTAAGGCTTCAAGTTCAGGGCAGCCGAAACAAAAACAGAAAGCCTAAGCCCATCTCCCTTGCCGTGCCGTCCAGCCCGCGTAGTTCGGCTGCGCCGGTGGCTGGCCTCATTCCAGTTTAGGGTTTAGCCGTTTTTTTTTGGGGGGGGGTGGGGGGGGGGGGG
>CAJNJA010009298.1:566-21771 GCA_905231915.1 Symbiodinium necroappetens | reverse complement strand
AAACCCAAAACGCCTAAACCCTGAAACCCCAAACCCTAAACCCCTAAACCCTGAAACCCTAAACCCCTAAACCCTAAACCTTTCACCGGTGGAGAGAAGGGGCAGTGGGCCAGCAGAAGCGACACCACACCCCTCGATCCGCAAGCTGCGTCTCACCTCTTCAGCATCCTGCCGAGTTTGGCACGATCGCTGGGCGTTTGCCGCTGCCAGGTATTCTGGAGCGAAACATCAGGATGTGGCCGTTGGCCCGATCCACTAACGAAGTCTAAAATGGCCTGCGCACTGCCTTCATGCAAGGTACGCAACATCAACTGTCCTAACTCCACTGGCCGAAGTAGTCGTAGGCGAGCCTCAACCCCTATGCGGGGCTCTTCGAAACCCAATGCCCGAAGGGCAAACACCTTCTTGCGTCTCACTGGCCACACTTTTCTCTTTGAGAGTCTTTCCAGCTGCCGCACTGCCTCGACGAAGCACTTAATCATCTGGCGTACCGCAACCGGAGCCGTCACATCCTGAGGGGCCTCTGCCATTCGCCCTGCAGCTTCCAAGGAAACTGGGGGGCAAATACCAGAGGTGAGCACAAAGTCAAGCATCAGCTCAATGTAGCTAGTACCATGAGGTGTTCTGGACTTGTACACATACTGCGACCAGCAACAGTCTCGCAGCCATGACCACAATGGCAGCGTAAACCACGGGGGCCAGGAGGCGGCTAGGAGCCAAGCACGGTCTGGGCACGGCAGTCCCCAATTGCTGAAAGGGCCCGGGTCAAGCGTCAGCCAACCTGTCAGCGATGGGGCTGCGCACGGCGCCTCCTCAGGAAGGGCAAGAGGAAGCTGTCCTTTGCACAGTTCCATCAAGCGTACCTCTTCACAGGACAGCTGAAGCAAATACCTCCAGAAGAGCCACAGCAGATCACGTTGCTCGCGTAGGCTTTGGTGACCGTCAGCAGACAGCTGCTGGACCAGATCTAGCTCCTTTGTCAGCGCCAACTTGGCCGCAGCATCCACAACCTGATTGCCCACCGCAAACCACTGGGGCATCCCACAAAGGCGGTGAAGAGGATCATGGGCCTTCACTTTATACAAGGAGATGTTGGTGTCAAAAACCTCCTGCAAATAGGCATCCAAGTCCGGCCAGGGGCCGGGCCGCCCTTGGGCGACGCAGTCCCAGGCGGCCATTGCAACCTCGCTGTCCGTGTGAATGGCAGCGGCGCTGTTAGGTATCGACCGAGCAAACCTGGCGGCCATGATGATAGCACAGATTTCCGCCCGATTGATGGTCTGCGCACCGGGCACCAGGCCTTGGGTCAGCACATGTAGTTGCGGAGGCAACCGGCCACTGGTGCGCCACTCCTGCAAGATCTGCGGAATTTCCTCGTCCATGGACGAGGCATCCAGGACCACCGCAAAGGCTGCGCGCCGGAAGTCCGGACAGTCAGGGAACACACATGAACCGTCAGTGAACAGTCGCAGGAAAGGCCGGCGCTGCAGCAATGCCTGAACCTCAGGGTAGACTGCTGTTGGTGGGAGGTGCCTGGTTTGGTGGATGAGGTGTAGGACCTCAGTACCAGGAGGCAGTGTTGCAAAAGGCCCATGCACCCAGTGGGGCCATGTGCTGTGAACCTCCTCAAGGCACAAGCGCCACTCAGCACGGACATGCTCCAGTTTGGGGCAATGGAAAAACTTGTGCAGCTTTGTTTGCTTAGCACCACACAAAGGGCACCTGTCATCCAAATCATTCCCCCACTTGCTCTTGGCAGCAGCCGATGAGAACGCACCGACAATGTGGCGGGAGATGATCAACTGCTCCGCGGGCTGCAGCTTGGCGAACAGGGAAGATGTGGTGGCCGGGTGGCACGGTGCGGCCCGATCCAGCCCATTTCTGTGATCCGTGTGGCGCTGCACATAGTACGACCAGGCGGTGCGGACCATGTGAGCAAGTTGGGAAGGTCGGCACGACTTGATGTACACCCATTGGTTATCAGGGCCCTTCAGGAGTCCCTGGAGGGAGATCGAGAGACCAATCCGGTCGAGGGACAAACGCAAGGCAGTGGCAGGGCCCTGGCTGGAACGCGGGGGAGTCTCAGTGCACGCAAGGCTCAGGACCGATGCAGCAAGTTGAGCATCAGCCGCACACACGCGGCGCAGCGCACAAAGCTGACGGAGCAAGCAGTAAGGCTGCGGGTCCATGACCGACAAAGTCACTGCACTGAGGGCCAACAGTGGGCTCAGCACCTTATGCTGCCCAATCAGGGCACGAGCCGCCCTACCCCTTAGCAACTGAAGCTCGGTGGCCGTAAAAAGGTGGCCCTCAGCCCCATACAAGCATCGAGGCCAGACACTGCGCTGGAGTAAGACCGCCTTTTCCTGGACGGGGCGCGGCTGCTGACGCAAGCGATCAATGGAATCCAGGCCAGCCTGTAACCGGTGGCGTCGCGAAACCGCATGCGGTCGGGCATCAAATTTGAAAGCGATGCCCAAATCACGAGCTTCATGAACCAGCTGCACCGGCAACCCTGGAAAAAGCTGTGGCAATGCACGTTTCCACCATACCCGGCCGGCCCGATGTGTGGCCCACGCATACGACTTCTTGCCATCAATGGGCAGGGAGAGGCTCTGCAAGAATTGGAGCGCGAGGGGCACAGCGGCGGTGATGTTTGCACCGGAGGTGCTAGTCCAGGACCAGTTGTCCACATAGGTCTCGAAAATCACCCCTGTAGACTCCTGCAATCGATGGCACCAAAAGCAAACCGCAGCCATAGCAACCACACTGAAAGGATCACCCTCGGGGGCACCGTTGGCACACGGTATTGCATCCGACAGATGGCCCAAGAAGACCGTATGGCGGCAGTGCCGACGCAAGCAGTCTATCCAGAAGCGGACAATCTCCTCCGGGACGCCCAGCCACACTAGCATGGAAGCCAGTGGCACCCAAGGGAGCTGGTTGAAGGCTTTGATCAGGTCAATGGAACATCCTAGCAGTCCCGGGCCTCCCAACAATGACACCTCGACTCGGTGCTGCAGTCGGTAACTGACATCTCTGCAGGCAACACCAGGCATGGACCCAGCAACAGCTGGCGGGAAAGTCGGGGCCCATTCAGCAAGGACCTGGCGGGCCATGACCGAACTCCATAGGCGGTACAGGGTGGAGAAGACCGTGATGGGGCGGCTTTGACCCATGGTCTCAGGAGCAAGGACTTTGGCCAAAACACAGATCCGGGCACGGAGGATGTGATCAGGTAAACCACACGTCACGGCCTGGTGAAATATGTGGGCCAAGACTTCAACCGCCTCGACAGAGAGGAGCTTCAAATCAGTACTACTCCAGCCGCAGACCCCCGTGGAGGTGGATGACTTCATACGCTTAATAGCTCGCATCCAGAGGTCAGGGGCGCAGGAGCGGATGCGGAGCTCGTCCCTTGGAGACTGCTGGGCAAGGAGAGCACGGAAAGAGGGCCACTCAGCCAGAAGACGGGCTTGGGGCCCAGAGTCGCGTTGCCAGATGGGGCACCAAAAGCATCGAAACGCATCATGCAACTCTGCAGCCGTGCAGGCAACCAAACTCTGATGGAGCTCGCCAGTAGTCGGCAGTGAAGCCGCTGAGACCAAAAGGCCGCCTTGTGTACAGGACAGAAGGGAACACTCAACACCAGCAAAGACAGCTGGGCCAGGGACACGGAAAGGGCGGCGTGCCTCAACTCGTAGCTCATAACACCCAGCAGCAGCATCCCAGTGGGCGGTTGCCTTTTCAACAATGCAATGCGGGACCTCGGTGAAAGGGGGAGGGGACTCTGGTCGCAAGGCCCGGAAACCCGACTTAGAGTGCCCGTCCGCCGCATCAACCTGCAGCCGGTACTTGAACACATCCTTGCGGACCTGGGCCTGTTGCCGGACCAAGGCATCACAATCATGCTGCAGGTATTGAGCAAGCTGATGCAACCATTCAGGTGATGGCAGGTCACCTGGCACACTGTGGAAGCAAGCCACCCTCAACAGCCAGACCGAGAAGGTGGGCGGGTAACCTCGGGCACGCAGGATGGCCCTCCATTCCAACTGGAGCTGCTGTCGCAAAGGGGCACGGTTATAGGCAGGAAGCCGTCCAAGTTTCAACAAGCCTTGCTGCAAAGTGCGAACCCGCCGTACCTGGCGCACCTTCATTCTGCCCAAGACAGAAGTGACTTCCACGTCAGGTTGATAACCGCCGGACCGTGCTGGTTTCAGTAGACACGGAAGTTCACGCTGTAAAGGCTTGCGGTGAACACACCGACCGCGGTATGAACGGGGCAGCGTTGTGTGAGGCGCCTTGAGGGGGTCGGCTTTGTTTTGAGCCACCAGCGTCAGCTGAACGGCATCCTCCGCTGCCTTGGAAAAGGACAACAGGGCCGCCTCAACATCCTGGACAGAGGCACAGGCGTCGGCCTGACGCTTTAACCGGGCCGCAGCAGGGCGGAAAGCATCGGCAAAGGCAGCACGGTCAGGACCCAATGCGGCCCACGGTTTCGGCAAACGCCAAGTCTGGCGACAGGGCCGGTTTTCACACATCCGCAGCTGAAAACACAGAGGGTCATGGGCATCAAACAACTGCTGGCCTCGAAGGACCCAAGCACGCAGGAACAGGGGCACCAGCGCAGGATGAAGCAAGGCTGTATCATGGCGTGTGGCGCCCTTGCACGTGGGAGGTAAAACCTCGCCATGGACATGTTGATGCAGCTCAAACACTTCCTTGTAGCCAAGCGAGGCCAATGCCTGGCCCGCAGGGAGGTCGTGCGGTGGCATGTTGAAATCACCAGCAATGATGCACGGAAGCGCATTCTGTGTGGCCCGGTCCGCAGCTTGCGCCAGCAAGTCCTCATTGCGCTGGCGCGCATCCAAATGGGAGAGCGGATACCCATAAATGGTCAGCATCCGCACCTGGAGTGCACCGAGGCGCACAAAACATTCAGACAGGCGGCATGTTGAGGCGGCCGCCTCTGGCAAAGGTGGGCACGACCTATGACTGGGGAGGCGACTGGCTAGGGCCACGCCCGCAGCAAGGCCGCGCAAAGTAGGGTGCGCAGCATCTTCACGAGAGTGGGACGGGACGGCCTGTCCCCAGTGGACCTTGAAAGAGTGGCGGGTGAAGTGCTTTTGGGTCATTTGCTGGACAGCAGCGACCGCAGAAGTTTCAGACATAGCAATGACATTGGCCTCAGTACGGAGAAGGAGGGGAACTTTATGAAGCACGCTCGTCGGATTGACGACGGCAATGACACAAGACGTCTTATCAGAAGACGGGGCAGCAGTGGCAGGAGGCCCGGCAGGAAGACGGGGCTCCCGCGGCCGGTTAGACGCAAAGTAACAATGCAAAGATGTCTGGGACGACGGGCCGGGATGAAGGGCCTCGCCCCAGCGGTGGCCACAACCCAGCAGAGGGCGCCAAGCAGGCGACGGAACAAGCCATACAGTGGGGCGTGGCACAGGGGCAACGAATCTGCCACGAGAGAGCACCTCTTCGGGACGCTCTGCTGCAACACAATCCACTGGCAAACCCAGGCGTACGCTCTGCGGCGCAAGACTACAAAAGGAAGGGCAAATCTGCCAGCCGTGACTATTGCAGGGAGGCCGGGCGC
The DNA here is from genome assembly GCA_905231915.1 of Symbiodinium necroappetens. Taxonomy (NCBI): domain Eukaryota; class Dinophyceae; order Suessiales; family Symbiodiniaceae; genus Symbiodinium; species Symbiodinium necroappetens. Next base: position 16,163 of record CAJNJA010009298.1, on the reverse strand, counting down.
GGCGAGACGGAGCCTGCCGGGGAACAAAATCAAAATGCGAAGATTTGCACGAAAACTGCCCCAGCTGTCGGCCGGGCAGGTGCACACACACGACAGCAAAAGGCTGTCCACATGAGCCCCACGGACTGCACAGTGACAAGCAAACACTGTAAGCCCTCCCACGGAAAGGACCCCAGTGAAGTCACAGTTCGCTCTCAGCCCCAGGGAGCCGCCGAGCTTTGCGCTGGTCTGTCTGGGACAGGATGAGCTGCTTGAGATCATTAAGGCCGGCATTCATCTGTTGCTCCTGGCTTCTCTGGGCAGCCCCAAGGCTATCAAGTTGGGCCTGCAACTGTTGCTGCAGGCCAGCACCCAAGCATTGGACCTCACCTCGAACACCTGCAATCTCCTGCTGCAACTGCTGCTTGTCAGCAGCTCGCTCATGATCGGCAGCAACCTGGCCCTCACGGAGGCCACGCAAGTGCTGCTCTAATTCATTCAGCCGGTGCTCCTGAGCATGTAGCTGCGACTGCACCTGTGGATCAACAGTGCGGCTCGGTGGTAGCGGGGCAACGGGCATAGACGGTCCTGGCGGGTGTTGGCCGTCCGTCTTGGCAGCAAGGTAGGCACTCCACGGGTCAGAGCTCAGCCACGGGTCAACTGGAGTGGTAGCCCCTTGCCGACGTGACGGGAGCGGGCCACCAGCCTGCACGACTGCCTGATGCACCTCACGGCCCTTGACAGGGGACACCAAGACCGGCTGCTGGTTGAAAGTAAGCGTCTCCGACGGAGGGGCTCCGGGCGAGCCCACCAGCCAGAAGGAAGGGCCCAAGGTTTTGATGACGCGGATTTGCCAGTGCAGTTTTCGAGCCCACTGAAGGACCGTATCAGCGGTGGCCCCTGGCGGGATGGGGCCGACTTTGAAGAGGGCTTTGACATCAAAAGACTCAGGGACGGCATCACCTGGGCGCAACTGCTGAAACAGCCGTGCGAAAGAAGAAGTGGGCACTCGGATGCCGAATCGGCTCTTGCCTCGCACCAATCCATGCTGCTCGGGTAACAGGGCCGCCTGGCGCTCCAGGTCGTGTTTACTAGAGGACAACCAGATGACAGACCATCCTTGAAGGACTTCACGGTTCCAGCCACGGGGCGTCACGTAGACCCTGTTAAAGCCACTTTGCTTAAGCAGTGGTGCGAGCACATCCTCCTCAACCTTGGCCTGAAACTGAAAGACATCACAGTGCAGCGCTTGGCTGGGGCGTCCAGCAGACCGGTAGGATCGGCCCCATGGGTGGGAGAACGGGCTTTGGACACCCTTGGCCTTAAAGAGCTGGGCGACAGAGCGCACGGGAGCCTGAACCGTTTCATGCCACATCTCAGTGGACGGACACTCGTCCCGGTGCATGCAAAAGGTGCAACAAACCACCCCTGAAATCTCAACCTGAGAACCATGCTGAACAAAGGGGGAGATGGCGGTGTCGCCGAGGTTGTGGTAGCACACGGCAATCAAGTGTTTGCCCCCGGTAGCCCGACGCAAGACAGGCGTGCTGGCCCGGCCACTACAGGTTTCAGGGTCCGGGCAATCAAACCCTGGCACGACAACACACAAGGCCTCCGCCCCGAGGTTACACAACAGACCGATGTCCTGGGGGTTTGCCTGGCCTGGGTCCATCAGAATGACCCCTGAGCTCTCCGAAGTGATGGTGTCAAGCACTGGCACCGGGCTGTCATCAATGCCACACCAGGTGCCCTCAATGAGCTGGAAATCAGCAGCAACAACAGGTTTGGAGCTGCTCAAGCGGCGTCGACGGACGGCCTTTTGAATGCGCTGGGCAGCACGCTCCGTTTGGCCGACCGACCGCGCCTGGGCACACAGCTTCTGCCACCGATCCACCGGGTTTGGCAAGGACAGCGACGCCAAGCTCGCAGTAGCGCCGACCGCAGCAACAAAAGAATCGACCGCAACATTGGCTTGCGACAATGTCACCCCTCGCTCAATCAAGAGTGTACCGAGCTTGGTTTTTGCAAGTTGCAGGTTTTCATCCTTCACGCCACCACCGCGGCACTCCGGGTGGATGGTGATGACCGGGAGGTCTGCAGAGGCCTGCTTGTGGAAGGCACCCTGGGCAGTGAGCGAAATCAACGTAGCCTCAAAAGGGAGTCGACGGGGGCCAGAAAAGGCCTGAGCACCTGGCCAACAACCTGTGGCTGCACTGGCACGTCGCCAGGCTGCTTCAAGAAGGCGCGGCGTCAGGTCAGCCGGCAGTTTTGCAACTCGAAGAGTGCGTGTGCCAACCTGCAGCACAAAGGGGCCAACCTGGGCAGGCGTTGCATCAACAAACTGGGCCAGGAAGAGCAGGTCCCGCAGGTACTGCCTGATTGTTTCAATGGCTGCACAAGCACCTTCAGCACATGGCTGGGCCTCCAAGTAGAAGGTCGGAGAAAGGGGCCTGCATAGCCCACTCAAAAGCACATTCGGGGTCGATGCACAGCAGCAGGCCGTCATCCTTAGTGCAGACACGGCAGGCCTCAACCTGGGCAGGCGTGAGGGCAGGGCGGTGGCAGTGTATGTGGTCCGCATAGGTAGCAACAAAGAAATGTCGCGGCAAGTCAGCTGCATCTCTGATTGGCTCCCCAAAACACGAAAGGCAGACGACACGGGGTGAGTCCTCCGCCCTCACCTGGTCAAACACAAACTTCAGCTGATGAAAGAAGTCTGGCACGCTCGGCTGGAGCAGGAACTGACCAGCAGCCGTGTATACCCGGTGCACACATCCGCAACGCTGCTGGTGGTTATGCCCAACATGAAAGTCGGCACGAGGCAGCTCAGCAACGGTAACCCGAAAAACCCTGCCTTGGGAACCCTCAACGACAGAAGGCGGGACGCCAGAGGGCAGCTCAAGTGCCTGACAGGCGTCACGCACCGTCAGGTGCGACGAAAACCGGAGGACCTGCACAACCTGAAAGTCCCTGGCGTTTGCACCCTCGCCGAGCTGAAGTGCATGGAAAACTTGGCCACGACTGCACATCCGGGCCTCGATCCTGTGACGCAGGCTATCCGAAGCAAGGGCGACACCTACCAAGTCGAAACGCACCAGCAACCACCCTGTCGGCAGGCGGAAAAGGGCGGAGTTGACAGAGGTCAGGCGCTCAGCCACAACCTTCTGGACAACTGCCGCTGGGCTCACGTCAGCGTAGCCAGGAAAGCATTTCACCGCATGGGCCAAGGCTAGGGCAGCCTGATGCACCGCGAGGCCATTACCAAGAATTTGCATGCACATGGCATCATCCTTAACAAAGAGGTGCTGGCGTTGGGCTCCGTGACAGGAGGCAATCTCTGGGGCAGCAAAGTATCGGATGGTGTCATTGACCTGCAGCAAACTGCAAAGGAGCCCGCGCTTTTCCAACATGCCCGGGGGCAGCAAGTGCTGCCGGTGATAGGCAGCCATGAAGGTGCGCGCCTGCTGGGACGGCGTGCACAGCCGGAACTTGCGGGCAGCTTCACCGCAATGCGGCACACCCGGCGGCAAGAACCACGGATCAAGGTACTGTTGAAGCACGTCTTCAGCAATGACACAATGACGAAGGATGTCAGCAGGCAGCACCTTGAAGTAGGCGCGCAACCCAAACAAAGAGGGCCGACCAACAGGCCACCAATGCTGCGCTGTGAGGACGGATGTTGCCTCAGGCAACCGCACCTTGTGCACAAAAATCATAAGGCACCGTTTGCGCCAGGTGGGCGCAACCTCCGCAAGCTGCACCTCCTCACGATATACACAAGTGTAACCTGAAGCCTCCCAAGCTGACATGATGACAGGGAAGTCCTGGTGCTGGCAGAAACCCGGGACCTCCTCAAGGCAAACCACCGGGATCCGAACAACCTGGAGGACCGAAATCAGAAGAAGAATCAACCGACCATCGGGGCTACTTAGGCCGCTCTGGCTGCCCGCCGAGCTCCAAGGCTGACAAGGCGGGGATGCCGCGACAATGTCCGGCGGCATGCTGGCCCAGACACGATGCCACCATGTGTGCTCAAAGTTGGCAAGTAGCAACAGCGGGCTTGTATGATCAGCACATGCTTGCAGTTCACTTGCACTAGCAACCGTGGACAAATCCGGAATGAGATGCTCCAGTGGGGCCTGGACCGCATCCTCAAGGTCCAACAACCACGCAGCACGGACTGGGTGGCCTGTAGCATGCACTTGCCATGCAGCCTGTGTCCACCCTGCAAAACCACCACAGAATATTTCAGCAATCTGCAAAGTAGTGTCGTCACGTAGACAAACATCCCCTGCCAGAAAAGCAGCACCAACTGTGGTGTCCAGAATGACTACCTCCCCAGAAACCCTGACCTGCGTCCACAGGGCCCGAATGAAATCACAATGTGCACCTAGTGTGGCCCAGTCGGCTGACCTCAGCCGTAGCACCGCCTTTCGGCAGGGATGATCAACCTGAACAGGTACAACGTCGCCTGAGTCCAATACCGTCTGCAGATGCTGAAGTATCGTGGCTCGAACCAAGACATCCTCTGAACAGAAAACTGCCGAAGCTCTGTCAATCTTCAAGTCAAAACAGGAACATTCTCCATCCAGACAAAGTGGGGACTGATTCGCAAAAGAGAAAAGCTGTTGCAGCGAAGCCCACCACGTTTCACCCATGGCACTCATGTTTCACGGCGCGATTCGCACCACCCCCCCCCGGGGCAGCAACGACCCTGGCACTTGTCGCCTCGCGCCAAAGGGCTCCTAAACCCTAAACCCTGAAACTATAAACCCTAAACGCCTAAACCCTGAATTAAGGAGGCCGGCTGAGCTCCTTGAGGCAAAAATGGGGCAAGGAGAAGCCTCCCAGCCTCAAAGCCCCTGAGCTAGCCCCAGTATCGCGGCTCCCTAACAACGCTTATCATCATAACCATAACCATAACCATATTCATAATCAAATTACCGTAGTAAGTATGATAATCAAAACCATCGCAAATAACAGTAAAGTTGACCATCGCAACTTATCGCAACAGTAGCAGGTACGATAACAATCACAATAGCAATGATCGCGATGCTATTCGGAGATCATAATGATTAAGGATCACTAAAGCAAAAGTACATAAACTAACAAGAATCACAGCGAGCATGACAACTCTAACAAGAGCAACAGCAGTGGCACTAACTCGAAATGGTGTGCTCTCCTGACGCCAGGTCCCCTCGTCCGAGTCCTGTAAGAACCTGGCTGATCTGCTGCGGCGGAGGCGGGCCCTCTGCCTCTGTGAAAGAGAGCCAGTCGGATGACGGTTTAGAGGTATAGGGTCTCCGGGTTTTGAGGTAGGGCGGGGGGCACTCAGGGCATCAAGCAGTGATCCACGAAGAAGGATCAAGGATTCGAGCTTCATTTAGCCACTGCGAATGTTCCACTCAACTCACAAATGGCGACTCGGCAAACAGGAATCTGCCAGTCTCATCCCTGACGCCCCAGCAATTCTCAAAGTATGAATCCCCGAAAGGTTGGTCGATTGAACTATAGCCAACGCGGATAGACTACGCAACTCCGAAACCCACACAGTACTCTGCCCCAATACTTTAACCTATATGACTACCCACTAATTACACCGTAAACCCCTGAAACCCCCTAAATCCTAAACCCTAAATCCCTAAACCCCTAAAAAACCCTAAACCCTAAACCCCTAAAGGCCCTAAAGCCCTCAACCCTAAACCCAAACCCCAAAAACCCTAAGATTGCCAGCCTTGGCCTTAGGTGCAATCCGCTGCTGCCCGGGAGGCGGCGGCCTGGGGCAGGAGTTCATCGCTTTGCTGGTTGAGGGGTGCAGGGTTTCGGGGTTCAGGGTGAGGTCTAGAGTCTAGAGGCTTAGAGTTTAGGGGGTTTAGGGTGTAGGGTGTAGGGTTTAGGGGGTTTAGGGTTTTAGGGCTTTAGGGCTTTAGGGTTTAGGGTTTAGGGTTTAGGGTTTTAGAGTTTTGGGTTTTTGGGCTTTAGGGTTCAGGGTTAGGGCCCAGGGTTCGGGGCTTTGGTTTGAGGCTTTGGGTTTTGGGCTTAAGGCCGTCGAGTTAGCAGGTTGAAACGTTGAATCTGAGGTTTGGGCTGGGGCACTCAAGTTCATGAGCCCTGTGGTCCACTCAACGCTTTAGGATTTACGGTTCAGGGTTTAAGTTCAGAGCTTTGGGGATTCATGGCAGAGTTGCGTAGGCCTACGGCTTGCTAAAGGAAAGCTTTGGGTCCCAAAGCTCTAATGTAGGGGCCTTCATACACAGAAGAGTGACAGGGCTTGGGGGTCCGTTAACCTGACATAGGGGCTAGAAGGAGACGCTGCTAATTGTTCCGACCCTTGATCCTAAACCACAAACCAACCCTAAACTTTAAACCCCAAACTCTAAACCCTTAAACCCTAAACCCCAGACCCTAAATTACTAAAACTACTAAAACCCTAAATCCTAAAACCCTCAACCCTAAAAACCCTAAAAACCCTAAACCCGAAGGCCTGGCAACCTAAACTCGCCAGGCTCCCTCGCGAGACTGACGCAGTTCCTTATGACCTTCTGGCACTGAGCCTTAATGGCCTCATGCTTAGAATTGGGTTTTGGGGTGTCTGACACTACAGGCAAAAACATTTTCTTGGGGTCCTCAATATCACGGGAAGGTTGCGGACCAACCCAGAAACCTCTCAAACCTGAAACTCCTGGCTGCGGGTGGAGTCGGGGCTTCGGGTTGAAATGCGTCGTCGTCGTAAGTAGCAGTAGCAGTAGCAGTAGCCACTTTAGAGCAGCAGGAGAAGTATTAATAGAAGTAGAAAGTAGGAGTAGTAGGAGCATTCGTCGTCGTCCTAGGAGCAGCAACAGAAGTTGCGGCAGCAGGGCAGCAGTGGCAGTGGCCATAGCAGTGGCAGCGCCAGGAGCACAGCAGCAGTCGTCATTATAATCCTTATAACAACAAATGCCGCTCTCTACCAAAACCCTAGACTCTACTACAACTGACAAGAAAGGGTGCTGAGGTGGTAGCGGCGGATTCTGTGGCGGGCCCGCCATGTTTGGGGGCGGCGGCAGGCCGGCGGGGACCTGGCGAAGGAACTTGGGAGGATTTAGGGTTTAGCTTGCATGCTTTTTTCCCTGTAGGCTTTGGGGTTCGGGGTTGAAGGTTTAGCGTTTTGGGCTTAGGGTGTAGGCTTGAGGGTCTTAGGCTGCATGTTTTTGCGGTGGATTCAAAGGGCTGTACAGGGAGCTCCGGGCTTCACAAAATCTCATGATATATTCTAAGAAATAAATAAACGAAAGAGAGAGAGAGAGAGAGAGAGAGAGCGAGAGCGACAGCGAGAGCGAGAGCGCGAGCGAGAGAGAGAGAGAGAGAGACAGATACACAGAGAGAGAGAGAGGTATCTATATATATATATAGATATTAATATATCTAGACGATGATATACCCCAAGCCCTTTTCTCATCATTGAGGCGGCCCTTTTTAGGTCCGCATATATAGTACGGCGCCCTTATCAAAAGGACCTCAAAGGGGACCCTGAATCCGGCACCCCCCGCAACCAGGGAGATTGCAAGCAGCGCAGGTCTGCGGGAGGGCGAGGCTGTGCGGCCTCGGCAAGTACGTAGCTTACGGGTTCCTGTTCAGGAAAGTGGGAACGGTTGAGGGCTCTTAGTGCTTGGGATTTAGGGGTTTAGGGCTTAGGGGTTTAGGGGTTTAGGGTTTAAAAGAGAGGCTTCGGTGGTCTCGGGGTTGAGTTAAAGGCTTACGGGTCTTATTAGGGGATTCAGGGCTTAGGGCTTTCGGGGGCATCGGGCTCTCGAGTCTCCAGCGTTTGGGGTTTAGGATGGAGGGCCCGGCGCTGAGGCCAACTCTAACGAGATGAGGCCAGAGTGCGGAGTAGTATGGGGGGGGGCATTAATTATTTGAAATAAGTCTTTCGGGGGGAGGGAAGGAGTATACTATGAACTCTTCATAGGCTAAAGAGTCCCAAGGAATAGGAGGAATAGTTATTCAGGTCCCTATCAGGGTTTGCTCCATGTCCTGCACCAGCAGTTAGAGGCTCCAGGATACTTGTCGTACTTTGTCTGGTAAGAGCGGACATCTACAATAAAGCCTTCTTGATGCTTCATCACATTAATTGGGACAGGGTTCTGTGTCATGTTGTTGAATGGTTTTTAGGCCCCTATTATAGTGCTGAAAGGGTGTTCAATTACCAGGCTTGCGAAATGGGCCAGTGCTGGCCCTAAAATTGGGATAACCAGGATTTAGGATTTGCATGTTAGCCTTACAGTCACAAGTCACAGGCCACCTTTACAGATTTCAGGAACCCATAAAGGAACCATTTTTCGGGAACCTAAAACTTGTTGGTAGGGAATTTAAAATTTAGAGAATCCATGTAGCCTCCTTCCCGTCGCAAACGGGGTCATGCCTTCCCTTCCTACCCAAGAGCAACTGAACTGATCCTTGGGGGGCCTTGTTCCTGATTACGACAATATATTCACTAGGCCAGCATATATGCCCAGACAGTGCTCTTACGACAACCATGAAATCAATGACGACGACGACCACTAGGACCACTAGGACCTCCAGGACCGGCACGACGACCACCACGACCACGACATTCAGCAAACCACAACGCGCCAAGAGAGCACCAGGACACGGCCACCAATTTCGCCGCAAGCACTGTTAGATTCAGGACCATGCCCCATATGCTTTTTCCCAAGGTGTGGCTTCGGGTGGGTTCTGGCCCACGACCAAACTGCTTTCCGCAAGCACTGGGGCGATTCAGGAGCATGCCCAAAATCCGTTCTTCCAGGTACTGCCGCGATTCAAGGTGTTTGAGGCTAAGAAACGATGTGTTGTTATTGACAGTGAGTCCGGCTCTCCGGTAACAGGGCGGACCCGCTGTGAGGAACACAACGCGAGCGCAAAATGTGCTCAGCGCCACAACGGGAGCCCCACCCCGGGAAACTCTTTCCGTGGCGCGCCGCGCGGCTACCCAAACCATTTCTGCTTGCACTGAACGCAAGAACTCCCCAGTAGCTTGTGATAGACTGCTTGGGGAACATAAGACTATGAAGAACTGGTGGACAGCGGACTTTGGTCTTGGGGCATGGGGATCAGGTTTTTGGGTGTAGGGTGTGTATGTGTCTGTGTATGCGTACGTATATATCTATATCTGTACATATATATATATATGTCAAACTCTATACATATGTATACACATGCATATATGTGATATGTTATAACACAGACATTATGATGCTATGGCAATATAGTGTACCTGTAAAATATACAGAATATGGCATAATATAACATAGAGTACTATAGTAAATAGAAGATGGTATCATATAATATAATACAACATATTCAAATCTAGTACAAGCCATCATAATATAATACAGTGTAGTGTAATATCGTGTGACATAATAACATGTCAGATCATGCCATAGATGAATGTAATATATTCTAATATGATGTCGTATCATATCGTGCAATGTAATACGAAGTTACATCATATAACATAGAATAAATGATCCACAATGATACAACATAACACACTATGGCACAATATAATGTAACCAAAGGTGGTAGAATCCATTATAGTATCGTGTGAAATACTGTCATATATTATGATATAATTAGTCTGATAATATATAACCACATTGTGCTGCATTAAAACAAAAAATAGTATAACATAACATAACATAAGATAACATCATACAAGAAGCGATAGAGGAAAAATACAAAGAATAAACTGCAATATAAGCAAATACAATGATATATAAGTAGATTTGATGCATAATAAAGATGCAAAATACAACAACATATAGCAATATAACATAAAATGAAACACAGTACCAAAAACATATGATATGACAAAATATGATAATATACAATGCAGCAAAATATGATGTATCTTGTACATTGTACAAGTTTGAGAAGGTGCTCGAGCCTTGTGTCAAGTTTAGAACTCGGAATCTTGCTCTGGGATTCGAATCGCAAGCTCTGGGGAGAAGTTAGGGCGTCGTCGGAACACCTGAGACAAGGTACAGGCTAGGGTGTCTGCCATAGGGCTCAAGGGGCTGAGGGCAACAGAAACATCGAACTGGGTGACCCAACCGAAGCCCCAAACAGCATTGTAAAGACCTGAACTCGCTTCATTCCATACCCCAAGCTCCAAAACCCTAAGGCCCCATCACCTCGCGTACCCTGAAGCCTTTACTACTTCCGGAACAGAAGACACACCAACATACCCTTAGACACTAGGATCCGTACTGTAGAAGATCCCTCCTGAGTTCAAGAAAGCCCTCTCTTGGAGACAGCCTTAAATCCGTTTAGCCCCAAGCTGAGGACAGAGCTGGGGGCTCTTCTTGCTGCAGCTGATCGTGCCTCATGTTCGGGTTGAGGGGTTAGGGTTTCGAGCCTAGGGTTAAGCTTAGGATTAAGGGCTTAGGATTTCGGGGGTTTAGGGTTCTGCAATCTATTTTCTCGCCTAGTTTAGGGTTGCGCATTTAGGATTGGGGTTGTCGGACAACGAGAAAGAAAATGTTTTTCCGACTCGGAAGGATAGAAATCCGTGTAAGACGAAGTTCGCAACATGAACAACATAGCATCCTAAATAAGTATGCCTACCAGGGCTACCATAATATACCCCAAAACCCCTGCTCTAATTATCAAGGCCCCGTTATCATTGTCTTCGCGATGAGTCTGCTCAGCGTTCGCAACACTTCCCAACCGTCTCGTTGGATCCATCATCCCGGAATCATCCTCCATCCTCCCACGAGGTAATATTCAGGGTCGTAATAAGACCAAGGGGCCTTGGACTGGCTTGCTGTAAGGGTTTAGGACATCAGGGCCTGAACGACTAGAGGAGGTTTGGTTGTGGGTTCATACTGCAATGATAGGGACTCCCAGGCGATTCGGATACAAATTCATCGAAAGCCTGGAGATCAGACCGCAGGCTTGTGAACATAGCTTCGACGTCAGACGATGCAGAAACGACGCCCCATCAAGGCTTCATCGTTTTCAAACTCGTCATGGGATTGTGTGCCTTGATGACGGGTGCCGGGTCTATGATTTAGAGTTCGGGATTTGGGTTTGAGGCTGTTTGGCGTCTTCCGTGTGTGTGTGTGTGTGTCTCTGTGTCTGTGTGTCTGTGTGTCTGTGTGTCTGTGTGTCTGTGTGTATCTGTCTATGTCCGTCTCTGTCTGTCTGTCTGTGTGTGCGTGTGGCTGCGTGCGTGTCTGTGTGTGTGTGTGCTCCTGTCTGCCTGTCCGTCGGTCAGCCAGTCAGTCAGCCGGACAGCTAGCTAGTTAGTCAGACCATCAACCAGACAGCTATCTGATCTTGTCCTGCGCCCGTTACACTCTTTGCACCCACTTCAGGGATCCTCCCTAAACCCTAAACCCTAAACCCTAGCACGATCTGAAGCCTGGAGGTCCCCCCCCCAAAAAAAAAATCTCATGCAACATCCGGGACTGAGGGCTGCTCGCGAGGTACTCCTGCCAGGCAGCCTGACGTTTTTACCAATTAAGACTATAACTATTTCCAAAATGTCTGATATTACTACAGTTACTGCTGATAATTACATACTGACTGTTACTAGTTATCGTTTAGGCTTCGGGCGCTTAACGCGCTAGCAGTTGGGCTGCTGAGTTAAGTACTCTTCTAGACATGATGGCGGGGAGCCACGCTCAAGATGATGGGAAAGGCAGGCAGGCCAAGTTAGCAACCACTTAGGCTTGAATTAAATCCAACATCCAGCATCGAACCTTCAGCCAGATGGCTGCCAGTTCGAAGTGAACTTGTTCTGTAGCGACGATCGACCACAGCTACTCAAGGGGTTATTCCCAACTCCTCAACTTCTCTGCTGCTTCAGATTTCTTTCGCCTTTGATGGGTGTGGACCCGAAACCCAATGCACTATCCGACGACGTTGCACCCTCCACCCTGGTCTTAACCGTCGTGACCTGTCCTGTTTAGAACAGATGGAATCTTCCTCTCAAGCGAACGTCCAAAGGTCCAAACCACTTTAAGAAACGAACCTGCCCTGTTTAGAAATTTGTTGGCGATCGCTGTCATGTAGTTTTCGGGAATACAGAACAGGTCTGGGCAGCAGTATGAACCATCAGGCGGAAAGTAGAATACGATCGAGGGTGAGGAAGATGAGAATGATGAAGACAACGAAGAACATGTTGTGATGATCATGGTGATGGCGACTGTGCCGGTGACAGTGATGGCGACGATGATAATGATGATGACGGTGATGATGGTGATGGTGATGATGTTACCCATAGCAGCGATAGCAACCCTGCGCGCCAAGCCTTAAATTAAAGGCGACTGTGCTCATGCTGAGTCTGCGGCGGGCACGGGAATCCACCGGTGCAAACTTCCTGCTGCGAAACGCCGGAAGCTCGATTCGGTCGCAGCTGCACAAACTCATCAAGACATTCGAGGATCCGCATAGAGGCATAGAGGTTCCCTCGCTGCTATGCTTAAACATGTCCAGAACCATTCAGAACGTTTGAGCAAAACCGCACTTGACTGGGACCACAGTTGAAGACGTTCCCCTCATGCACCCTTGCAGTTTCGGCCAGCATCAAGGGAAATGCGCCAAAGCCTCTGATGGAGGGACGACGCATGCGAAAACCCTTACCCGTGCCTCGACGCAGCTGGTTGTTCTCGAAAACTGGCCGGGAAGCAACAAGGCGACTGATGGATTATCGGTCAGTGAGGTCTTCATCACAGTAGGACTGCAAGAACTCACAAACAGACCAAGAAGAGAGACCCTTTTAAAAAATATCTAGTATGGCATATGTAATATGTCGGACAAAAGATAAGAGAGATGCGTAACATGGAGTATGCAAAGCTTCATAGAACCGCTACAGGCCCGGCCGGGTTGCCTGTGACAGTTTGAAGTTGCGGCGGCGGTGGGAACTTGAGCCGCCTGGGCACTGTTGCACATGGCGTTTCTCAGATGTCGGCATAACATTATAAATCCTATAAGCTCATAAACCCTACACCCTTAAACCCCTACACCCCTAGACCGAAACCCCGAGACCGAACCCTTCTAAACTTCAGAAGTGTCCCCTTTTCCGGGGACCTGGGCTTCACTGTTGGGGTTAACGACATTATCGCTTAAAATCTCGACAATACGCAGATCTTCATGGAGCAGTCCATGCAGCAGGAGACCACCTGTTCTTGGCTCGAGCGAAGCCGCGATTGCAAAGTCTGCTACGCTCGGAACAAGTCAGCTCAGCCACCCATCGCCCATGACTCAAACGTCATGCTCTCACTGATCCACGGACACGGACTTGCTTAACAAGGCACCAGAGGCATTAGGCATTAGGAATCTCAGTCGACCACATCTCCAACTTCAAGCGGTTCACGTAGTCCTCAGTGAGGCCTGGTGCATGCATCAGCTCCTGCCACAATGCATGCCCAATGTGAAAAGGATGCTCGACGGAGTGAGTGCAAGGAAAGCTATATAGTTGCCTGAGCTGACCCCCTGCGCCCGGGTGTCCACATATGCTGCAAGAGTAGGCACATGCAGCAGATTGCTCCCGGTACAACAGCGCTCGTGCTGCAGCCGGTGCCGTCGTATCTCGTTGTCGCACAATCTCAGCCTTTAGATAGCTACTCACCTCATGCGATTTTCCAATCTGGTCTCGGCCAGGGCCTTGCTGTCATCCATATGTATGCATACGTGTGCATGAGTATGTGTGTACCATTGCAGCAATGCCGATTACCTTGCTCCCTTATCGTCTGAGCACCTGCCTGCTTGAACTTGGTTGTGTTGTATTCTGCAGCGTTGCCATATAACTATCTCTACACTTGCCACAACAAGCCCACGGGCATGGCAGCGTGTCCGATACGTGCATATCGCGAACCTGGAAAAAAGCGCAACCAATCAGAGAAGAGCTCTGGAGTACCTAAACCTACAATGAAGTACCGTCTCTGCAACTGGATGTTGAGATGTGTGTATACATTCTTACATACTTACATACATACATACATACATACATACACACACTGTTCACATCCAATCTGTCAATGCCCACCCATGTCCTCCGGCAGATGGTCCAGAATCAATCGCGCGTGGTTGATCTGGCATGCTGCGGTTGACTTATCGGCGCACGGGGTTTGGCTTTGGGGTTCAAGCTTTGGGGTTGACACGGGCTGAGGATCTGAGGACGACATGACTTAGACAGATAGAGAGACCGGCACAGCTCTCAACCCCCAAACCACTAAACTCACTAAACCCTAAACCCCTACAGCCCTAAGGTTGACGGCCAAGGGTTTGGGGCTTCAGGGCCAATCGTCGGCGAAGCGCAGATTCACGCCGGAACTGGTACAGTTCTGAGCCCCGCTCGCTGGACCAATATCATTCGGCTTCAAGGCTTACGACTTAAGGTTTACGATGTAGGGTTATCAGCTGATGAGAACGCACTGGTGCTTCAAAACATACGTGTAGACTAGAGACCTGTTCAGAGACGCAAACTTTGAATCTCGACAAGATGTGCGGTGGAGCCACGCAGCCGTAGCACATCGAGACCAAGACCCAGGCGTAGGTATACAGGGGCGGTGCGAGCTTTTCAAAGTGGGTCAGCCTCATCATCAACACAACTTTCAGGCTTTTGGGGGAGGGTTGGGGGGTGTTGTCAACACTGGCGTACCTGAGAAAGGGATCCTTACGAGGATGGGGCCCTTGGGGGGGGGGGGGGGGGNNGGGGATGTTGTCAACACTGGCGTACCTTTCTCAAAAGGGATCCTGCCATCTTTGAGATCTACGGGAGACCCTTGCTGTCTGAAACTCCCATTGTATTGTTTGCTGTTCTATCATCACCTGGCTAGTCGTCTATCAAGCTGATCTACTCTGCGGTGCGCATACCCAGGCTTGCAGGCTCGGGGGGGGTGGAGAAGGAGCAGAGAGCTCTTTGCAACAGCTCCCTGCAAGATTTGTCCGAATGCAAAAACACTGATCTTGTCATTAGAGGCCATGACACTTTAATACTGAGCCCCCTACACCGAGCCTTAATACCGAGCCCTTTACACCTAAGCTTATCATGTTGAATTCTCGCCCTCCCCAGCCCCTTGTCCAGTAGACATGGTCGCACAGACACCTGCACTCGTGTCCTTCTGATGCCTTCGGAAAAACTCCGCTCAAACCGGGCCCCAAGCCTTCGAGGGCCCACGAGAGCTATGGCATCTGCTAAGTTGCTTGCTGGGCCAGTTTGAAGCATATCAGCGGCCAGCGCATGAGCCTTAGTCTGAGGAAATGACAGCCCGCCACAAGAGACACCACCGCGCAGAATGGTATGAAGACAGTTGCTATACAACCACACGAAGAAACGGAAAGGAATGATTATCTTGCAGGTGATAGCTTCCTGAGAGTGCTCAAACGTACTAAAGTAAATAATAAGGTGGCACATTATGATTATTGGAACAACCTCAACCAAAAGCTCGAAGGGGCTCCCATATTCATTGCTGCAAGAAGCCGAGCTCGTATAAAACAAGAGTACGTTCCAAACCACACGCCGCACACCCCCAAACCCTATACCCCACGCGCATCGAAACCAACACAAGGCAACAAACGCCTCGAGCCGGAACCCTTAAACCTATTGCGAAAAATCCTAAACCCAAA
>CAJNJA010009297.1:0-14885 GCA_905231915.1 Symbiodinium necroappetens | reverse complement strand
TAGTGGCAGCAGCAGCAGCAGCAGTCAAGCAACAAGAACAAGAGCAATATTCTTAATAATTACAACTATAAGCGTGAGGATGAATGTAAGTGCAGGCATGTCGGTTTTTTGCGCATTGGATTTAGGGTAAACCCCGACGGCCTTCACCATGAGCAGTCACAAAGCCTGAACCCGGAAGACCATTTAACGACGCACGTACAAACCCTTGAGCTCACGTAGACGGAATGCAGATTTAGCGGGTATAGTAGCACAAGTGACTCTACAAGTCCAAGCGTTTCAAGACCCCAGACTCCGCACAGCCTGAACTTCCCTAAACTCCGAGCCCTAAATCCCCGCAACTCCCTAAACCCTAAACTTCCAAACTTCCGAACCCTAAAGCCGGAAAGAATGGCGCAGGTGAGGATCGTCGATGCACCGGGCGTTAACGACGGCGTGGCGGCCGAGGCCTAGAATTCATATGATTGTATGCGAAATAGGCAAAGTAATGTTATGCACATTAATGTATACTGTAGGCTCAGGTTTTGAAACGACAGAAAGGGGAAGCACGTTGTTCAAACAGGGACAGTAAAGCCCTTCGAGGGGCTATTTTTTCTATGGTCATGCCAAGGACTAAAGAAGCCTCTTCTAACTATTACATTTCCTGCGTTGGGTTTCGCGGGCTCAGGGGCACGCTATAGTTTCAGGGTCCAGGGTTTTGGATGGTTTGGTGAGATAAAGGCCGTGTGCTTACAGTAGAATGCTGGCTCATCATCATCATCACCATCATCATAATCATTATCATTCTTAAAGCTGCACCCTGAGATTGAGTCTGAGGCCTAGGGAGCCCAGGAGTTGCCAGCGAAATTCGACTGACTGACGGAGCCCTTCGGCTTTCGATAGCGCATCGCTATAGTCTTCGAACACTGAGAACAAAACAAGTTCAACATAAATGGCTGCCGAGGTATACTTGGAACTTTTGAATCTACTGGGTATTCTGTAGAAACCCTACAATACTAACTATGCATTTGTCCATGAGTTGTGGCAGTCAGTCTGCATGCTCAGTAGCAGCTCTGACGTTGGTGAGGCAGAAGAGCGAGTGTTGGTAACACTAGCTATGCTAACTACGTCAAACGAGCGTCCAAGTGGGTGAGGGTGTAGCCCCAGCCCCTAGAGCCCAAAGCCCAACCCAGTGAACCCGGAACCACGGGACCAAACTGTCCAGAGCCCCTGTAAACCCCAAATTATCTCCAGAAAACTGGATGAAAACTCCCCAGAGAGAGACCCCAAAAGAGACCTTATTGAGAGGGTCTATATCCCCAAGGGTCCCTCCCTAATCCTAACTCCTATAGGAAACCCCAAGCCGCGCCTAATTCCGAGCCGGCATGAAGCTGCAAAGTCCTGACGATTTCCCCCAGGCTCAAGCATGCCAAGACCGGGCCGAAAACAGGCGCATCAAGGCAAGCAGCATTATTACTATTATTATCATTATTAGTAGGATTCTTACTATTATTATGTTCGATTTGTATTTTTATTTTGATTATTATCGTTTTTATTATTCGTATTATTATTTGTATTTTTGTTATTCTTATTATAACTATGGTTCAGGGTTGAGGGCTAAGAGCATGGAGGGTCGATGCAGCTCACAGGGTTGAGGGCTTGAGGGCCAAACGGGTTCATAGTTTTCATCGGGGCGTACGAGGTAAAGGGTCTGTGGGTTTTTTTTAGACCTTCAAAGGGCTCATAGAGGAAAAATGTTGGGCGCCTATTGGCTGAAGGGCTCGGGGTCTGGCAGACTTTTGGGAGATTTCGGATGTAGGTGTTGTGTCCTGGCTGATTACCGGATGGGTCCAAGACTTTGGGGTTTGGGTTTCGGATTTAGGGTAGGTGTTCTCGGTGTTAGAATCTGAGATGTGGATTTTAGGATTTCCTTCGTGAGCGCTTCTAAGTGTGGACATGAGAAGCACTGATTGTTCGTGTTCGTGTCTAGGTTCTTACATGCGTCTCTTTCGGGTTCCGTCCAAAGACGAGGTGCTTATGACTCAGCAGCTTGCATGATCCCTTGCGAGAACAACGTCCCCCCGGAGCATTCGAGAAGCCTCCTGACCTGAACTTCTCAAGACCGTTATCGCTAAATCTTGGATACTGAACCGCTTGAAACCCAGACAACATTCCAAACTGTAGATCCCTCAACCTTTCGAGCACTGATCTTTCATGCACCTTCTCAATGCCGGATACTTCAAGCATCATGTGAGCCTCAAGGCCTCAAACCCCTAAAGAGTCAGCCGAAGGCAAGAGGCTTACAAGGTGCTAGCGATCTCAGCTCGGAGGCCTGAAATCGTTTCTTTGGTTTTCCTTCAAGGGGTTCCGTTCAGTCTTGCTTTGAGGGTCGAATTGGGGTCTTAGGGCATGTTGGCGATCAAGGTCTGGGGTTTGGTGGGGGTGTCGGGTTTCAGTTCTTAGATCCAGAGAATAAGATGCTTTGCCCCTCAAAAAAGAGACGAGAAGGACCCCGAATAGTCAGACGGAGCTAGGAAACTCTCTCAGCCGACTGGATTGCAGTTAGTTGTCTGCTTAGCCTGCTTCTTTAGAGGAGATCCTGAGCACGAGGTGAAGAAAGGTTCGATGGTTTAGCTTGTGAACACCTCAATCGTTACTCCTGACGGCTACTTACCGCTTAAACGGCGTTAACTTAAACTGCTTTCTGCCTGTTCTGAGCAGTTTGCTTGTTGTTGTGTTTGTCGTTGTTCTTCTTCTTTGCGGTCGCACGGGGACACAATTGCCGGCGTTGGTGGTTTAGTGGATGTTCATTTATTGTTATGTACAACTGTTGTGGAGAGTATGTCCGCGCGCTGCGAAAGCTATCAGCGTCGTCGTCAGCATCGGCATTGTCCGGAAACCCTGAACCTGAAACGAAGCCTACGAATGGGTCTGCTCTATGCTGAGAGAGCTCCCCTGTGTTGCTACATCTGTAAAACTCTGTGCTGTTCTAATCCCACCCTCTGATCTGCAGACTGAAACGAGCCGCGCCACCACAGACAACCATGAGGCTGAAAGCGCCCGCCTCACTTTGCACTGCTGCATCAGTTTCATGTGATGAGGGTGTGCGGGCATCAGATGCGGGCCGGATGCTGGCTGGGAACTTCGTGGGGTTTGGGTTTTTTGGTGGTGTTTTGCTGCTCAGAGCTGCCAAGTAAGTTTGGTTGGTAGGCTATTGTGTTGGGGACTGTGTGTACATCTCTCAATCTCGGACTTAGGCGCAGCGAGCCTCCAGACAGATGGAGAGTTAAGGTTATGATATCCCGCAGCCTGTACAACAGCCAAGCTGAGGCAGCGATGACGAGTCGGACCAGTACTTCCGTTCAGCTAATGTCAGCCGGGAGGAGGCAGGGAAGAAGCTCGCGCTCAATTAAGTCATTACGCAGTAGTTGGCAAAATGGGCCACAATCTCGGCAATGACCACCACAACGGCGACGAGAATCTCGGCAGCAACATCAAGGACCACGACCACACCTGTAAACCCAGAGCCACAATGGCAACGACACGGCGACGACATTCTCACCAACAGCGTCAACAAGCCCGACGGCAACAACAGCAACAACAGCAGCACATCAAGCAGCTAGAACAACCAAAACCAAAAGTGCTGGGGGTTTCACTTCCACGGAATGGCGAGTGGCGCATGGGTCTACTGGTACCCTCAGTGTTCGTCCCGTTTGGAATTGGTGCATTTTTGGCATGAGGTGTTCTGAAGGTGTTAGGGTCCACATATGTTGCCCATCTTCTCGTCCAGCCCCACCTGTGCAAAGTTCCAACATCGCAGCCCCAAAGGCGAAGCTGAAGCCTCACCTGAACTCAAGCTTGGGGACCAAGCAAGGTTGCAGACTCTGAAGTCCGAACGGCAGAAGTATAGAGGAATTGGTCCGGGGCCTTGGTGGTACGTCCCTGCACCTCTCTACAACGATGGACCCAAAAGCACAGAAACAGAAAGTATGGGAACCTGTCCACCTTTGCAGGAGGACTACATTCCAAAAGTTTCGCTTTGGCTTTCTTGATTTTTCTACGTCAGTTACTTGCATAAAGCTCTCGTTGGAAATCTCGCTGCGTAGGCTGGCTCACATCATAAGAGCTCTTCCAGCCGCGATGACAGCTGACTGAATCGGGGCGTGTGGGTGCGTAGCCTTGTTTCGTTAGTCTTTGGTCAGCGTTTGTAAAGCCTTCGCGCAGCTGCCATCAGAAGTAGACCGTGAGAAGGGGTTGTTTCATCTAGGATGAGGGGGACGAATCTACAGTGTTTCACACCAGATCAAGCAGACGGCCCCGTGAATCGCATGAGGCCATTTCCGGATAGATCTTGCGTCGGAGAAATTGCGCCCAACACACATTTAAGTGGTTCGCCATGTGGCGTTGCCAGCGTTCATGGCCCCGGAGGCCCGAAATGGTTGGAGCAGATCTACATGTAGAGTCTTTCCCGCACGGCTGGAATGATCAACTCTTGAGCCTCCCTTAACCCTAATCCCGAATCCCACCTGGACGCCCTGCAGATTAAAGGCCTGCAGCCAGCCTCATGTCCTTGGCTTCAGAACTTCGCAATGCGTGACTCCTCGAAATTTTAACTTGACTTGTTTATGGCTTATGGGTTATGTCTGCAGCCACCTAGCCTGGTTTTGGGACATAGGGCTGGTACGGTGTCTTCAACCACGTGTGTGTTTGGGATGAAGGTTGAAGTCCAGGTTTTTCAGGGTTGCCAGCCTGCGAGCTTCAGTGAGTCCGATAGCTTTGGGCCTCTGAAGCTCTTCCTGTGGATTCTACCTGAGTGTCAGTCAAAAGATATCTCAAGAGACCTTGATCCCGATCAGACGGCAATCTATCTTACGGCTATGGTTTCCCGGAAAGGTCCATGAAGCAACTGCAATATGGGTAGTTCTCTAAAGTAGCGTCCCTTTCGGGGTCCTTTTTGTAAGGGTGCCGTACTGTATTGGGGACCTAAAAAGGGACCCTAATTTAGAAAACTACCCATATCGGGTTCAGGAGCATTGGGACTTCGGGGCTTCAAGCCGGGAGATCCCTGACTTGCACAAATCGGTGGGGGGGGTAGCTGCAGCTCCTCGACCTTTGGCGGGGGGTGGACGTGTTGGCAGCAGGAAGCTTCATGGGTTTAGGGTTTAGGGAAGTCTAGGGTTTAGGGAGTTTAGGGGTTTAGGGTTTAGGGCATGCAGTAAACTTAAGCTCCTCAGAAAGCCTGGAGCCCGAAGACAGAGGAAAGGACCCGAAATCCTAAGCCCAGAGTCTCCACCCTAACCCCCCCGAGCCCTAAGCCCAAAAAGACCAGCACGAATCGTGTAACTCTTGGCTCGAGACCTCACTCGGGATTGGGCGCCGGCCCTTTTTCCGGAGGCACTTCTGGTCCAGGGAAAGTTTAGGTTTAAGCATCTCTGGGGCTTACGGATGTAGGGAAGTTTTGCGTTTAGGGCTTCGGGCTTAGAGAGGGTTTTTGGATTTGAGAGCTATTGTTTCAGATTTGAGGCTTAGGGCTCAGGACCTCAGGCTTGATTTTGAAGCCTGGCAAGCTTGAAGCTTCCAGCCAGTGTGCGCGGATCCCTGCAGAAGCAACACCAAAGCCTGACGCAGTCGTCACCTGGGCTCTTCTTATCTATAGATCCCTCTTATGACAACTTAAATTAAAGGTTCCTTAGCAAGAACGCAGTCACACCCCACGCTCGAATCCACAAGACCCGCCTGGAAGCTTGAAACCACGGCCAAATCTCATTTTCAGAGGATAGCTGTTGCAGCGTGTAGGGTTTGAGATTGCAGTGCTCATGGAGTTTTAATGTAGTTTAGGGTTATGTGCGAGTTCGTCGAGCTTTGAACGTTCAGACTCTTGGTGCTTGCATGGTTTGTATTTGCTTGCATCTGCTTCCTTGACGGGACATCTTGCATCTTGGGGCCTTGAATGTGGTTCTTTCACATCAGGAGCCCGCAAGCAAACCCGTTCTCCAATTACAGGCCGTAGCCCATGCGAAAGTGCAAGACTGCATGCACCAAGCAGACGATCTCCCATCCAACATTGAAGCACTGACTATTGCAACTTTCCAACACAGGTGTTTTGCAATCGAACACTTTTCTCAATCAATCCTCTACGAGACCCCGGAGCTATTCACTTCTCCATGGTCCATTGTATAAAACACAGGCGGTACGAAACGAATCTGCTGCCGGCCTTACTCACCCTGGATTGTAAGCCGTACGATGTAGGCAGCTAACGGTTTCAGTTAATTGCTGCTGAGCTGCGCTCATGTTGCGAGCATGGCCTTGCGGAGTTCTCGAAGTAGTGCGCGCGCAGTAATTTCATCGGTTCCAGCGCTCTGCAATTCCACACAGCGTACTTACACAGTCCCCCGAAGCAGCGGACGACCTTCGGGTTTTTCACGACCGATCACAACGACGACACTTTCTGCGGGTCTTCATCATACATGTGCAATCAAGACAGATGGACAGCTGGTTTGTTTCGGAGGAAACTCCAGTGGCCAGTGCACCGTCCCATCCGGTTTGGGCCCTGTGTTGGCCGTCTCGGCCGGCTGTTCTCACACGTGTGCAGTGCGAGCAGATGGGAGACTTGTTTGCTTCGGAAGGAACTCAGAAGGCCAGTGCAACGTGCCCGAGAGCATGGGGCCTGTCGCAGCAGTGTCTGCGGGTGGCTATCACACCTGCGTTGTGGGGACGAACGGTCAGCTGGTCTGTTTCGGCGAGAATCATGATGGAGAGTGCGAAGTGCCAACAGACTTAGGCCCAGTACATGCGATGTCAGCGGGGATGTGCCGGACTTGTGCCACGGGAGCAGATGGTCGTCTGTTCTGCTTTGGTGAAACCCCTCGTGGCCAGTGTCACGTTCCAAGTGATTTGGGTCCGATACGAGATGTCTCCATGGGTGCCGGTCATACGTGCGCTGTGACTGCAGGTGGAAGGCTGGTCTGCTTTGGTTTGAACAATTATGGCCAGTGCGCTACCCCAACAGACTTGGGTATGACCGCGGCAACCTCTGTCGGCAAGTACCACTCCTGCGTTCTCAGTGCTGACGGAAGACTGGTTTGCTTCGGAGATAACTTCGAGGGCCAGTGCAACGTTCCCTCAGACCTTTATTATTCGTTTCTTGCCATGTCTACAGGTCTTCGCCACACCTGTGCTGTCGCTATGGATGGTCAGCTCGTTTGCTTCGGAGAGAATTACCAGGGCCAGTGTAACGTGCCATCGGACTTGGGCCCAGTCCTGACAATGTAGGTTTTCAAGATGTGAACATGGATGAAAGTCTTCAAGATCAAACATGCCTTCCAAAGCATCCGAAGGCAAAGTGTGCATGGTCTCATCTAGTTTTCGGCTGGTGTTCGGCCCCACAGGTCTTCGCTAATCTTCACTCCTTTCGAAGAGAGGCCCTCAACACTGAACATCCAGGCCTCAGGCCGGAGGAGCATGCAGAAAAGCCTTCGCACGTGTCAGATCTCCGGAATGTAGGAGTTGCCTGTGTCGGGTTGTTTCGGTGCAGGGTAGCCCGAAGCCCATGCTTGCAAAGGGCATGGTCAGAACGGAGCCTGTGCCCAAGCATCCACTCCCTGATACTCGGTTTGATGCGGCCTCTATTCCGGATGTTCATCACCAGCCTGTGGCAAAAACTGGGCTCGCCCACTATGCCAACCCAGACCTGGAACGTTATCCATGAGTGCTTTCCATGGCATGGTAAGAAGTAGTGGCTTTACACAGATCTTCGAGGATGAGGGCTTGGCTTCTTCTCGTTTTGCTGTCAACGCAGCGTGGGCTCAAGACTCGTGCGTGTGTTGGCGCAGCAGCTGGAATGAAGCCTTGCCTGCTCCGCAGCGTCCTGCTGATAGGTCTTGCCGCTCAGGCTGGGGCAGGCTCTCGGAGCCTGGAACACTTGCAAAAGGCAGAGGAGCTGTCTGCAGCAGGGCAGCAGCATGCTGCAGTTGCAAGCGTCCGGGAGGCCCTTCGGCTGGAGCCTTCGAGTGGGGAAGCACATCACTTGTTGGGGCAACTCTTGGCCTCTCTCGGGGACCTGGCAGCTGCCAGGCAGAGTTTTGCAGAGGTCGCACGCTTGAACCCCACTTCGGCAGGCGCCTGGGCCAATCTCGGCTACATCCAGTCTCTCGCCGGCAGCAGGCCGTCAGACGTCGAGAAGAGCTACCAGACCGCCCTGCGGCTGGAGCCCGAGCATCTGAAATCCATCAAAGGCCTCGCTGAGCTAAAACAGGCGCAGTCGGATTACGCTGGCGCCGAGAAGCTGCTCTTAGAGGCCCTAAGAAAGGCCAAAGCGGCCAAAGCTCCAGCTCCCTCTCTCTATCTGAGCTTGGCTTACAAGGCAGCCCTTAAGCTCGATGCTTCCATTGGCCTCGCCCATCTCGGCTTAGGGCGGTTGCAACACAAGCATGGCAAGTTGCGGGCAAGCGAGAAGAGCTACCGCAAGGCCATCGAATTCGTACCGGAGGAGTGCGAGCGCTTCGACATTTACAAGTGGCTTGGTATTTTCCTGGCAGCTCGGGGGGCCAACGAAGAAGCCATGAAGGTCTTGATGCGTGCCGTGCAGCTGCGGCGGGAGGCGTAGACCGCTCTTGGAAATGATGTTCCAGTTTAGTGAGATGCTTTCATTTTCTAATGACATGAATGATATTAGTGTGTACTGAACAACGCACGTTGCACGAACAGTTGAGAGGCAGGCCGGCTCACAAGCTCGCTCATCATGAACTTGCTAGATGAGGCGCTGTATCTCGAGACTCGTCGAAAAGAGGCGGCATCTTTCGCCGACGCTTGCCGAGTGCCGGCCCTGAGGAAGCTGGATCACTGTGGGGTTTTCCATCGATTTCCTTTTTTCAATGGTTGAGAACTCTAGCTACTGTAGCACCCTTAGTGTTAGAGCTCTTTTGATGTGTGATAGCTTTGCTAAGCCAGCTAGAGTCCAAATTTGCTCTATTCCCTGAGCTCCGATGCAGGAGGCTGCCCTTGGCCTTGGCAGCGGTTCGATCACTGGAGTCGGACGAAGCCTGGCTTGTGCCTGGGCCCAGGTCCTGTAGCGGCTTTTGGGGCTTCCCCCCTTTTGCGCCCTTGCAAGAGGAGTGTACCTTATAGATTCCGGAGGGTGGTGTTGAATGGAAGAAGCGGTTGAGGTGCCATTTCTCCTCGAGTCCGTGGCGGTGTTCGGGCTGTCGCAGAACCGGCTCGGCACCGCCTCATCCTTTGGCTCGGTTTGGTTCATTGGATTTCGCCGGGTTATGGAAGCAGCCCACGCGCACTCGTCTCGACTGGCCAGTGAGCGCCCAGTTACCTTCGTCATGGGAAGTGGCCTGGGAGAGCAATGCTTCTTCGCGGCTGCTTTGGGGATGTCCTGCGTCGGCTACGATGTGCTTTGCAACTCCACGGTGAGTCAGGCCCGTCGCATCGTATCCGAGCACCAGTTGGAGCAGCTCTCGATCAAACATCGTTGTGGCAGTGCCGTGGAGAGCGAGGGCTTGGAAGAAGCCGCGGCTGTCTTTCTCAACGATCCTTGGATGCCGCACAACGTAACATGTCAACTCCTTTGATTGGAGTACTCAAACCCCGCATGCGAAACTACAAGGCTAACACCCTGACTTCACTTCACTTCCTTGCGAAACGGTCCAAAGGTCCTGTGCAACTAAAGGCGAGTCGAGAAGCGGGGAGAACCCACGGCTCTGGAGAAGCGGGCGCTTGCAGGCCCAAGACATGCAGGTGAAACGAACCCAACGGAGCAGGGAGAGAGGGTCAGGCGAACACCCTGACCCTAAATCCTAAACGCAGCGAGGCAAATTCCAACACAAACTTGGCGGCAGCAGGCTTAGAGCACTGCCGACGAAAGTGAGCGAAGTCCTACACCCTAAATCGTCAAGAAAGAAATTACTTGCTGTGAAACTTGATCTCCGAACTATGAGCTTCAGACGGGCAGCCCAGAGTTTAGACAGAGTTGTTTCACAAGTCTGTTGGAAGCACGATTTTGTTTTACCAGCTTGCAGCATGTCAATCCATGTCGAACCAGTTTGTTTAACAAGAGCGTTGAGAAGAACAGTTGTTTCGTTTTGCTTGCATTCATGTAAGTAAAGACATCCGAAATTTCTCAAGCTGGGTAGCCAAATGACCCCCTAATTGCAAACTGAAACAGCAAACTTGGAGAGCACACTCCACCGTGTCAGTCCCCACCACTCTTTGGCAGACCTAAACCTTGAGTACAGCCTAAACCCAGAGAATTGGAACTGAAGGGGAATGAACAACGAAGGATTACTCTTTTGAGCAGCCGTTGCATGAGCAGCTGGAGCTTCATCTTGCTCGCAACCTTCGACCAGGAGCGATTGTCGCCTCATTCTCACCCTGGAATCACGAAACTGGATTCGCTGTCGTTGCAACTGTAGAAGTCGAGACATCTTGGGGCGATGTGCCGGTGGAGATCCGCTTGAAGAAAGAAATGCCTAGGGGCCGTGGCCTTTCCCACAAAGTCTCAGGGCTCGGCTCCGCGCTGTTTGCTGTAACTCGAAGATCACCCTCTCGCTACTGTAGGAACCTGAGTGTATGCTCATCACCTTCAAAGGAACCCAGGCAAGGTTTTTGCGCTACGTGGGCCACTGCTTGTTATGGGGCTGAGCGAAGCAAGGAGTTGGAATCCGAGCGCGATGCAAGTAGCTGGGTATGCCTTATGCTTCTGGCTTAACAGTACCAGGCAAGGCAGCCAAACTGAAAGGCAGAACGGGATTCTGAGACAGTTTGAAAGGCACGCGTTAGTAGGAGCTTCAACGGTTGCTTGGGCTGCTCCATCGTGGGTTTCTGCGGCAATTCTCAGCAAGGTTCAGAGTCTTACAGAAACTCGAAAGCCCTGAAACCCCCGAAACCCTCAACCCTTCACTTCCAGCTTGCTGCAGGATGCGGCCATTCGTTCAGCAGTTGCAGGTTAAACCCTACTGGAAAGTCTGGTCAAAACCCTGGTCTGAGAAATCAGGCCTCTATATTGAGCTGCCTACGCCCATCTCCGAGACCTCACCCCACCACACCCGAAACTCCATTCCTGTGGTGAATGGTTAGGACATCATGACATCAGGCAGGAGACTCTCTGAAGTTGTCCTGTAGAGCTGTGATTTACAACCCCTAATTCTCCTCAACATTGGGATCCCGACCGTGATCCTCATCGAGGGAGTATGATTCAGGGCAACCATAGTCTGTTATCGTGTGCTCTAGATAACTAGCTGTCCCTCCATTGCCTGGGGTCCTAAAGTCTCGATCACCCCTACTGTCTAAGGCAAGCCCTATCCTAAAGCCTTTGGGAGCCCGACAACCCTCAACGTCTCAGCACCAAATGACGTCCACATGAACCCTCACTGCCCCTACACAGGGATCACTGTCTGAGGGGCGCCCAACCGACAGAGGCACTCGTCTTCAACCCTAACACCCTGGAACATCGACTCTGGAATCTCGAAGCATCACAAGACCCTTAACTTAAGCCCTCTAAAACGCAAAGGTCCCCTTTCCGGCCGTTCTTCTCTAACTAAGCCTCTGGGTCTGGCCAGCCTTTCCTTCTCTGATCTTTTGAGGACCATGGGATCCAAGTGCTGTTCCGGCGAGGAGGCCAGAAGCCTTGTGACTCCCTGTCGAACCCCATAGAACACCATAGAACACATAGACTTTAGGAGGGTGTAGAGTTTGGGTTTAGGGGTTGGTATAGGCCCATATAAGACCCTTCCTTCTAAACCACAATGTGACCTTTCCTTCGGGAGATCGTGGGCGGGGTGGGAGGGAAATCGAAGAAATGCATTTATGGCAGCCTTCGCCGCTGCGTACCGTGTGCTGTCTTTCGTATGAAGCCATGGAAGGAAACTAATCTAATCGCTGAGGCCCCTATCCTGTCGGCATGTCAGCCTACACGTGCAGAAGAACAAAGACAACGTAATCGTTTATGATGGTAGCATCAAGTATTTTGTATGAGAACGTTCGCGATCATGGCAAAGAGTTAGAATATCCCTGGAAGACGATCGTGCTGGTCCATACCGGGC
Organism: Symbiodinium necroappetens; assembly: GCA_905231915.1. Lineage (NCBI taxonomy): Eukaryota > Dinophyceae > Suessiales > Symbiodiniaceae > Symbiodinium > Symbiodinium necroappetens. The sequence continues at coordinate 2,862 of CAJNJA010009297.1, read as the reverse complement.
TCCATGACCTTATCATGCAACAGTACAGCGCAAAACTTGGATCCTCAGTAGGGATAGAACTACTCCGTGCTAGCTCCGAGCCCACTCTCCTTGCTTCCAGGCCACTGATTCCGGCCAAGATGGCCGCAACGAGCGCGTGCATGCTGCGCCGGGGCGCCCGGTGCAGATTCCAGGGAGTCAGACCCTATATCGGCCAGAAATCGCAGGCTCCCTCTGCAAGGCCTCAAGTACTTTATCCTGGTCCGAAGAAATCTTGCACATGAGACTCAGAGTTTAGATTGTTCCGGATTCGGGCGTGGCAGCGGATCCCAAGCCTAAGTTGCTCCGGCTTTCTGGTTTCCGGTTTGTCTTGCGTTTTTGTTTTTTACCTCGTGCTCCCGCTCCCGCTCTGTTTTGAGTGTTGCTTAGAGTGGATACATACCACGGATCCGCCTGCGGCTGCCTTGCATCATCGTGAAGAATGCAGTGTAAAGAAAGGCTTCTGTCACAACGCGCGTGCAGCACCTGCATGCCATTGGGCTTTGCATTGAGTTTCCAATTCGAAGTTATGCGCAGAAGGCCAGCTGTTGCGACATCACCCCTCTATCCACGAAAGTACCTACTGGTAGAGCACAAGACAGAGAACCCCAGCCCGAATTTTAGGGGCCGCTGACAGGAGCTATCGAGAGGAAGTGATCAAGGCCCCATGGGCGTTGCGGGTTTCAGGGTTTCCACTGCATTCATCAGTATTGGCCTGTCTTGAATGGGTCTCGATAACCTTGCTTTGGACTGGCCAGTATTTGGTTCATTGGCATTGGCTGCTGCAGTAGCAACATGCAACAACTGTTTGTATACAGTCATTGTCGTTCATGCTGTTGCCACCAGGTGCTAGCGCAGTTTCCACCATTACTGCCTACAAATCTGCATTCCGAGCTCCTAACCCTAAGCACTATGAATGCGATTCATGATCTAGCTTGTCAAGAGCTATAAACTCTGATCTCTAATTCCTAAGTCCTAATTCCTAAACTTTAAGTCTTGACGGACGTATGTGGTGCTTTGCCCTGGCGATGCGTGGATGTTTCGGTAACAGCGAGATTGACCACCTGTGCCGCTCTACCTGCAAGTACCGGCCCTGTTCTGTTGAGATCAAGCTCAAAGGTAGATACAGTCGGAGCCCTGATGTGGACCATAAGGTCCTAGACCCCCGAGCCCGAAGATCCAGACCTGGACAATCCTGAACAAAACCCTTGAATCTGTCGAGAAAGACTCCCACTGCGCCTCCTGTCAGGACGAGAATGCTCAGGCGGGGCCAAAATTGAAGCCTTCTGCACTGTCTGCATTTGCAATCATGAGTAGTTGTTGTGTTGTTTATCTGTTCAGGTTCGCAGGTTGGGAGTTAGGGTGTATTGCTCTTGAGCTTTGGTATTGGGAGCTGAATGCTATGATTGCTGTAGGGATTCATGCTATAGTTTTATATAGTTGTTGTAGGGTTTAGGGTTTAGGGGTTGAAGTTTGCTCAGGCCCCTACAAATCCTCGGCTGTAATCCCGCTATACCCTAAACTGACCGCTCTGCGCAGGGCATCTCCATCTCAGCCTTGTCAAAGCGGCCCAGTGTGCCAGATTCCCGGGGGAGTCCAAGTGCTTGTCGACTCGCGACGCTCTGCTTGGGTTTCGGCCCGAGTTGCGTCTGACTGTATAGTACAATACAACATAATACAATATGATATCATATCATATAACATATTACAATATAGTATAATCAGTATCTGGTGAGAAGAAACAGCCCTGAACCCTAAGCCCCCTACCTAAGCCTTCAGTCCGGCGACCTCCAAGGAAGGAAAGCAGGGAGTTCACCATAAAGCTGAAAAAGGCGCCCGGCGGCTCTTGAATCGGTCTTTCCGCTATGCGGATCAAGGTCTACAGCCTAGGCTTTGGAGCAGGGGTTCTGGAGTGATTTCAAGATCCTGATGAAAGCTTAGAAAGCATAACTCCATTACGGAGGGCGATGCATCCCGAAAAACGGATGGGTAACTTTTAGACTGCACGCTAACCAACCCCCCACTAAACCCTAAACCGAGCAGAAGCAAGCCGCAAAATCCCGTACTCCTAAACCCGAAACCAAGGTGCCTCAATAATTCGTTGCAGTATCCCCCGAGTCGGAGCCTCAAACCCAATACCACTGAGCCTCCACTCCCGTTCTGTGAAGTCGGGCCAAACCCCAATACCCTAGTCTAGGTTCTTGTTTGGAGATTTTATTTGAGTTACAATAATAGCAGAACCAAATTATTCACTATAGCTCCCCACTATAGTAACTTAACTAAAATCCCCTAGCAAGAACCCAGTAGTCCAGTTATTCAGGCTTCCATATCAGGGGGGGCGCTTGGAACCGGCAGGGGGGGGTGGGGGGTTCAAGGAGCCCAAATGCTGCCAACTTCAAGTGCTGGCTCGGTTGTCCCCTAAATCCGAAGGCCTGAACTCGAAACCCGGAACCTAAATCCCAAAGGGCCTGGCGGCTGTTCCTGTCGTATCCGATGTGAAACGGGGGGGGGGGGGGGTGAAAGTCCTCGGTTTTATAAGGGTGTGTAAGGATTTTGGTGCGGCTCTTCGATTTAAGTCTCCTTTGTAGGCCTCCAGATGATAAGCATCCTCCTGTTTAGGGTCGTCCATAGCAGTCCTTTGGTTTTCTGAAACTCGAAGGTACGAAACCAAGACTGGATGTCTAGAACTAGACCGTGCCGGCAAGCAACACATCTGCCCAGCCCTGCCATGAACTACCCAAACCTTTGTTACTTTTGGCAGGGTCCCAGCAGGCTCTGTACTATGGGCAGGCTGTGACATTGCAAGGTGTACCCTATCACCCTGCAAAGAAAGCAAGATCCAGA
>CAJNJA010009296.1:4496-14886 GCA_905231915.1 Symbiodinium necroappetens | reverse complement strand
CTGTTTATGTGTCCAATGTTATGGGATTTAGGGGTGGGTGGGTGTTATATCTAAACCGTGAAGGAACTCTACTATAAAACTGCTCGATCCGGAGCTGCTGAACCCTAAACCCTAAACCCCTAAACCCCAATCTGCGAAGGCCACTGCTCGGCCGGAAGGCGATCAGTCGGAGCGGAAAATCCACCAGGAGGAGGTCGACCTCATCGTTTTTGGAAGGGGTCAGGGTTTGGTCTTGTAGGAGTTAGGGTTTGGGGTTTAGGGTTTGGTTTTGTAGGATTTGGGGTTTAGGGTTTAGGGTCTAGGGTTTAGGGTTTGGTTTTGCAGGATTTGGGGTTTGGGGTTCAGGGGTTTAGGGTTTAGGGTTTGGGGTTTTGGGTTTAAGTTTTGTAGGATTTGGGGTTTAGGGTTCAGGGTTTAGGCGGGGATTTGGGGGGGGGTGATGAGTTTTGTGTGGGAACGTTTGATCGGGTCTTCAGTGGTGTCGATTCAGGTCTTGAGGGTGTTTGCTTGTTTTGTTTGGGTTGGGCTCCGGTTTTGGGGGTGTCGAAAGATCTCGGGTCTGCGGGGTCGCAGCCGCAGCATTTTCAAGACACGTCAAGATCTCTTTTATTTCCTAGGGTTTAGGGTTTAAGGGTTTAAGGGTTTAGGGTTTAGGGGTTTAGGGGTTTAGGGGTTTAGGGGTTTAGGGTTTAAGGGTTTAGAGGGTTTAGGGGTTGAGGGGTTTAGGGTTTAAGGGTTTAGGGGGTTTAGGAGTTTAGGAGTTTAGTGCTTAAGGGATTAGGGCAGGTTAGGGTTTAGGGGTTTAGGGGTTTAGGGGTTTAGGGTTTAGGGTTTAGGGCACCTTTGATTCAGGGATGTCTTATTGCCTGCCTACCATACACATACCAAGACGTTCTTCGTAGGAAGTATAAGTACCCACAGGTCTTGCGAAGCGTTTCATGTCACCCCCGAGGAAGGTCCAGTGAGTTCAGGGGTGAGCTCACGCCCAGGGCTCAGAGTTTAGCGTCCCTGCTGCGGGGCCTTGAAGTCTACATGCTGCAAAGACCCTAAACCCTAAACCCTCTAATCCTTAGCATCGAAGGACTCATATTTTAAGGCTTCTGGGCCCAAAGACCCTATTATAAAGGGCTTTTGGGCTATTTTGATGCTAAGGGTAAGAAGGTAAACACTTCCAGCATCCAAGCCTTCAAGCAGTTGAGATCCCCCCGAACCCTGAAAGCACTAAACTCTACTTGGAGGTTCATGGGTAGTTATAAGTGGGGTTATAAGTAGGGCAACTATAGTTATAACCCATATTAGGGGACTTATAACCCTACTTATAACTACACATGAACCTCCAAGTAAGAAGCACCACTGCAAGAGCAGATCCTAAGCCCAAGAAGACCCTAAGCCCGAAGCCCGAAGCCCCAACACCCTAAGTCCTAAGCAAGTGGTTAACCCGCCCTTCCGACAAGGTGGTGTCCGCCATCATTCCTGCCGCCCGGAAGACCTGGGAGGAGGGGGGGTTTTGTCAAGGCGTTTGTGCTGTTTTCGGGGGATTTTTATTTGTCTAAGGTCTCTGGGTGTAGGGCTTAGGATTGAGGGGTTTACACTTTTAAGTTTAGGGTCTTGTCGAATTTGAAAGTTCATCAACACAGGGACTCTAAAACAAGAACTTGGGAGTTTAGGATCCTCATGAGAAGCACCCGAGTAAAGGCGCCGCTAATGCCAAGGAACCTCCCCTTGAGCGCCAAGAGTGGCACTGAGAGCTCTCCGAATCCCTCCGCGCTGGAGTCCTAATCGAGAGTCCCTAGAAGGCCCTATAAACCTCAAAATCGCGAAAACCCGAAACGCTTGAACCCAAAAGCGTCCTACTGCAACCTGGCCTCCCGGACTCTATCGAGGGATTACACGCGGCTTTATTGGGGGTGGATAGCCAGGTAATCGCCCGACACCGCCGCCGTGCATGAAGACTGCATGTGGACAGGCTCCAGCTGGCCGGCTGAGGAGGATTGGGTGCTATATCTTCTCCAGACAGATCCTTCGATCCCGGTCCGCAGTGGCTGGGAGGATGGCTGGATGGTGGGTTTGCAGACGGAGGAGGATGAGTGGCTGGCGGGTGTGCCGGCGGTTGAAGATGGGCCGAGTGACGAAGATCCGCCTGCTGATGAGATCGATGCGTTAGGCGAGTCTGAGTAGTGTGCGGCCGTGCGTTTTCGGTGTTGGTTGTGAGGATGGCACCCCGTCTGACGTGCAAGGTCAGTATTGAGCGTCCTTCTGCAGATGAAAGAGGCGACTGCACTTAATAAACCCTAAACCCTACGTAAATCCCAAAACCTAAACCTTAAGCCGTTTACTTAACCCTAAACCCCGACGAAGGACCCGAGTACATGGCAATACGGACCCGTAGACAGTAGTAATATGGAGGTTGGAGTACTTAATCATGTCCCCCTTCTGTGCGTACTATCGGGGCCTTAATAGTTAGACTAGGTTTTGTTGACCCATTATGTTTTTATTGTAATACGGAACCCCCCCCAAAAAAAAAGTTTTGGCAAGTGTTTAGGCCCCTGCAATACACGTTTGTCTTATAACATACCTTAGACTTGTATTTCGATGATGCAGGCCCCTAGACTCAACCCTCGAAACCCCGGGTTGAACTCACAAAACCCTTTCGGACCCGATATACAGAAACCATATTCTCTAATCAGTATGGCCGCTATTTCCCTTAGACCCCCCATGGAACACTTGTAGACCCCTTAGAGATCCCGATGATGGCACTATTCTACTGATTCAGGCCCCTACATTAAGCCCCATAGCAGCCCTAAAACCTTGTAAACCTGCATGAGCCCTTGATTAGAAGCTCTTGAGAGGAACCTGTTCCAATGATTAAATCCCCCTTTTTCATTTTTGGCTGCAAGAGACGAAGCAGGACCTTGCGACCAGTGTCGAGACGGGCCAAGCCGTCCTCAAGGCAGCAAGGGGCCGTGGGAATTTGCAGGTTTAGGGCTTAGGGTTCAGGGCTTAGAACCACGGTTTAGGGTTCAGGGGTTTCGGGTTTAGGGTGGTTTTCAGGTTTGAGAGGCTTTTATGTGCAAGGTTGCACAGCCCATTCTAGATGTCTTTTAGGGCTGAAAGGTTTTCCGTAGCGGTTTGCGGGGTTTATAGGGTTTAGAGCTCGCGGCTTAGGGGTTCGGAAATGGTTCTGTGGGCGTTTTCAGGGCTGTGGGCCCCATGAGGGGCTTCCACTCACACTAAGATATCCCCTTCAACGGACAAACAGTTTGCTGCAAACAACGTTGAGCCAGAACCCTCACGCAAAAGCCCTTTCAAGTGAGGCCTACACCGTGAGCCTTCGAACAATGTAGACATCTGTAATGTAGACATCTGTCTATTTAGCCGAATAGTCAGGAAAATCTGTTGTTCTTGTGTCATAGTGACAGTGAGCAGCTTCAAGCCATAAGCAGTAAGTTCACACAAGAAAGGACCTATACATCGACCGCCCTAATACTCAGAGAGGAACCATTACTTTGAGAAACATCCATTTGGGTTTGTCCCTTTTGAGCACATCCAAAAACGCGCCCGCTCCAAAAGCCTGTCACTGTCAAATAATAGGGGTGCCTTAATATTCAAAATATGGTGTTAAAGTATTGCTATGCTACACTTACTGTTAAGGAACCCTAACGAACCCTATTCTAATTATTAGGGCTCCTAGACTAGCTCAAGTCTTCAAGAGCGGCTCTTAGCGAGCTCCCTGGATCGCAGGATATCAGGTGGGTGGTGGAGTACGCCTGGAACAAGGCCGGCGGGCGTAGAAAGATACGAAGCTTTTGGGATTTCGGCTCTGCATCATAGTGTAAGCCCATGATTGAGATGCCCACCCTCCCTGATTAAGGGCTGCAGTACCCAGACTCATGTTACGGCCCTGAAAGAGAGGGGCTGCGAATCAGGGTCTACAGTGCAAGCTCGGGATTCAGGCTTCGGTTTTAAATGTACAATCTATATATATATATATGTAGATAGATATACATACATATATATATATATATATGTATATGTATATGTACATATATATATGTACATATATATAGCTTCGGTTTTAAATGTACAATCTATATATATATATGTATATGTATATATTTATATACACATGCACATACTATTTGGTCTCCCAGTGGACCCTTTCTCACTTTTGGTGGTCTTAGGTTCCTATTATAACACTACCCAGCACCGAACAGGAAGCCCTTTTCATCCTAGGTTGCTGGGAGTCCTAGGACACCATACCATACCATACCGTACTCCATACATACTGTACTATGCTACCCTACGCTTTGCTATGCTAAACGATGCTATACTCTACTCTACTCTACCTTACTACTACAATATGCGGCCTGAAGCCACAGAGTGCAGGGGTTCATGGCAGCTCATGGCTTCAGGATGATTAGGCATCAGAAGTATGTTGTTATGGGAGCCGCTAAGCAAGTACGGGGCGCGCCAACAACGCGAAGCTTGGATTTGCTGAAATTTTTGGCCGCAGTACAGATACTCATGCTTCGTGATCCTTAATGCAGAGCTCCAGTTGATTCGGGATCCAACCTCCAAGCCCTGAGCCCAATGCCGCCCCCTAAACCAGCAAGCCTGAATCAGAACCCTCAAAACCCTACGTCAACACTTGTTCGCGTGCACTCCCCAAAAACCCTAAACCCTAAACCCTAAACCCTAAACCCCTAAACTCCACAGCCCCAAAACCCAAGCCCTAATCCGGAACCCAATCTCTAAACTTAAACCCTAACCTCGAAGTCCTAGAGCCTAAACCCTAAAACCTAGCCTCTAAACCTTAAAGCCTAGCCTTAAACCCCTAAACCCTAAAGCCTGAACCCTATACCCCCAAAACTCTAAAGCCTAAGCCCTAAACTCCTAAATCTTAAAGCCCAAACCCGAAACCCTAAAGCCCCGAAGTCTAAACCTGATCCACGGGGTGCAAAACGCGGCGGCACAAGAAGCAAAGAAACGAGATACGGTTGATGATATAAATCCTGCATTACCCAACATAAGGAATATGCCATAATTCTCATAGTTTAGGGTCCTTAAGGTAATGCAGGATTTATATCATCAACAGTATTGCCAAGCCTTGCGAGAGCAAGCAGGCCCTGGACGTCAAAGACGACCGGCCGAACAAAAGCCACGGTATCTCCGGCGGCGGAAAGGAGAGGAACCACGATAAGACTATGCAGAAAGACTTCAATCTGAAGTGAAGAGTGGCTGGGATGGGTGGCGCGATACATAAGTGAAAGGCACCCGGACTGAACGCCCACATGGCGCCGGGCGGGCGGATGAGTGTCAGTGGCCTCGTGTAAAGAACACCGTGAAGCCCTATAAACCCTACCTAAACCCCTAAGTGGGTAAAATAATGGGCCAAAACCTATAAAAGGCTATTATTCTACATACTTTTCTGGTCCAGGTGAGCCCGAAGCCCTAAACACTTAAGGCTCAAGACCAGGCTCAAGCTTGAACCATCATGTCGACACCGGGCTGGTATCCCACCCCTTCGTCCAGCAACATGACAGGACCGTTGCTGTCCTTGAGGCCCCCCTAAACCCCCCCCTCACCTCAAACGCTAAACTGCTAAACCCCAAGCTTAGCTCATCATCAAGCCCGAATGTCAGGTAAATTTGGAGCTCAAGCTTCTTGCTTCTTGGATGGCACCCGGTCGGTTCGGGGGTTCGGGGTTTAGGCACGAGGTTTTGGGGTTGATTCTTTGAGGTTTAGGAGAGATTACGCTTTTTGTGTTATGGGGAATCCATCCGCATATTCAGACCGATGGTGCCGGGTGTAGGGTTTAGGGTTTAGGGTCTAGGGGGTTCAGGGTTTTAGGGTTTAGGGTCTAGGGGGTTTAGGGTCTAGGGCGTTTAGGGTTTAGGGTTTAGGGGGCCCTGGAAGCCCCAACCCAAGCTTCAAAACCCTAAATCACTCATCCGGGAATGGAAAGACTTGCTTTTGGAAAGATCGGAGGGCGCGTCGTTGGGCTGGGGGTCCCCTGCGAACCAGAGGGGGTTCCGGAGGAGGTTTAGGGTTTCGGGTTCGGGATATCAGAGATCAGGCCAGCACAGTCCCTAACTCGAGTGCTTTGTGCGCATGGCCGCGCAGACCCTGAACCCTGAACCCTAAACCCAAAACCTTAAACCCTGAACCCTAAACCCTAAGGCCCTGAAGGTCGGGAAACACGCGTGCCGATACTTCTGACTATTGAGGCGTAGCAGGTGAGGATCTAGGGTTTAGGGTTGTTGGGTTTAGGGTTTAGGGTTGTTGGGTTGTTGGTTTAGGGTTAGGGTTGTTGGTTTAGGGCTTAGGGTTTAGGGCTTAAGGTTTAGGGTTGTTGGGTTGTCGTCGGTTTAGGGTTTAGGGCTTAGCATTTCGGATTCCTTGGAGGTTTATGGGTAGTTTTAAGCTCGGGGATATGTAGGATAGCTAGAGTTACAACCATTTTAGGGGACTTAGGTTTAGGGTTCCAAATCCAAAATCCTCTTCCCTTCCAAGGAACCAACGTTATAACCGAGCTCATGGTCATAGCTACACTGCTACGCATAAACCTCCAAGCACACCGAAGGATCCGGGTTGCCAGCTGGACGAGGAAACCGCTGAGCACTTGGAACTTGGACGCCAAGACACGTCTGGGCCATCAAGAATTCCTGGTCGCGGAACATCGGAGCCTTCGGCCCGCCGCCCGGCCTGGAGGTGCCTTTCCATAGCGAAGGCAGCATCCACCCTTCGGCCCGCCTCCCGGCCAGGAGGCGCCTTGATACATCTTGGGTCCTCAGTCCTAACGCGTAGAGCATCCCAGTTCCCGGACGGCCAGAAGGACAAGCTCACACAGCAAGTCCTAGACCTCTCGCGCCACCTCGGCTCCACGCAGACTGAGGTGTCTGTGACTGCGCAGATACAAGCTCCATGCTAAGCTGCTTTATGGCTGATTAAGGAAATGCACCTATATAAACCTTTAGGGGTTAAGGGTTTAGGAGTTCAGGGGTTTATGCAGGATGTCACCGGACGTCCCATGCGAGAAGAACGCAGGAGATCCTGAACGAAGCAGCTAATTACCTAACTGATTCCAGCAAATTACATCACCGCTGTCGCTGTCTGTGGCATTGGCAGTACAAATTCCGCACAACTTGCGGATCCACAGCCGACAACGGGCGTTTAGGGGTTTAGTAGGGGGTGAGGGGTTTAGGGTTTAAGCCTTCAGCTTCGTGAGCTTCAGCTACTAAACCCTGAACGTATGAGTCGGAAGTTCTACGCCGTGAAAGCACTAAACCAAAAAAGCAGTTGCCTCATAGCAACCAAGAAAGTAACCCCTTGAGTAACCTTTTTGTAGCCCGACTTGGAGGATCATGGGATTTAGTAAGTAATGAGGTTATCAGCACCTTCATTGGGATGTGGGTTGTAAGTCATTCTAAGTATAGTTACTTTAATCGCAGCCCTAGCTACTAAGTTTTTCGATCCTGTAAGGACAATAACCCCTAAACGCCTAACCTCTAAACCCAAAGCCCTGAACCCTAAAGCGTAGCCTAAACCCCAAGCCCAAAACCCTAAACCCCAAGCCCAAAACCCTAAACCCAAAGCCTTAAACCCTGTGCCGCCTTCCAAGGAGTCGACGGCGCCGAAGACGAAGGCTTGGGTGCCAGAGGCCGGCTGTTGAGTCCAGGCTTCTGGGTTCAGGGTTTTGGGGTTTGGGGTTTAGGGTTTTCGGGTTCAGGTTTCAGTTGTAGGGAGGGTTTAGGGTGCAGGGTTTAGGGTTGAGGGTCAAACAATGGGCTTTCTAGAAGCCTGAAAAATTGCCTGTATTCTTGCCGAGGGCTCAATTATTGAGTGATTGATTAAGGCCCCTGTAGGTGCAGGGTGTCAACGCATAGGATCAGGATCGCTTGCCCAGAGTTTCCGTCTAGTGGTGTCCCACACAAGGAGTTACGGGGAGTGCGTGGGGCAGAGTAAGCAGCCGGGGTCGCTCTGCTGACAGCCATGATTAGAGCCTACGTATTGGGTTTAAGTTATGATGTCTCATCATCCTCCGAGTAGATGGGAACCCCACCACCTCAATACTAGAGCGGCCTTAATAATTACCAATCTTACTTTGGGGGCTCCTTAGTCTAACTATTCATGGTAGACAGGGCCCTGAGAACCCTATTCGAATTATCAAGGCCCCTACATTACCTCAGGCTCCCGCGAAAGGAAGCTGGTGTCAACAACAGCACAGCATCGACCTGGCCGGCTTCATGTAGATGCCGCAATAGTTACTAGTATCATAGGGTTCCTTATTCTGATTATAGTATAATATACCCCAACACCTTATTCCTTATTATGATTTTGGTATAATATGCCCCTAAACCCTATTCTAGTTATTGAGTTATTAAGGCCCCTATATTACGGCTTGCGTTCCCGAACGAGGGGTCAGCAATGGGCACATTGTTTTGGCTTCGACCCCCCAGAGGTCCGATGTCAACCCCGCTTACCAAATCTTCAGCCGGTTAACCTGGCACCAAACCCAGTCCATAAACTGTAGACCTCAAACCTTAAACCCTTCCAAAAAAGCCCTAAACCCTGGCGGATTTCACCGGCCACGTATCAAAAGCTCTTGAACTACCACCTCACACGACCTTGCCAGAAGCCCCTTTCAATGGCCTTATGGCCCTAAACCCCAAGCCCTAAACCCTAAACCCCGGAGGCCACTGAGCTTTGCAAGTCAATGCGCTTGGCTGCAAAGCTCCGAGAATGGGCTCCAAGCGACTGTGGCAAGAATTTACAGGATTTAGGGTTAGGGGGTAGGCTTTGGGGGTTTTGGGTTTACGGTGGAACTATCCCAAACCGCTAAATCCTGAGTCCGGAGTTAAACTTTGCGATTTACGGGTTCAGGGGTATGTGTTGAGGGTTTGATGCGCAGGGAAAGTCTTGGGAGGCATGCACGGAGTGCCTTTGGTTTGTTTGCAGAGTCGGTGTAGGGCTGTACTGGTGCCAAACCCAGCGAGCAAGAGGTGGGTACACCTCTTCCCCTTGATGGTTTGTCGTCTTCGCGCAAAATCCTAAGCCCTTTTGCTCGCAGCAATAAGGTTTTACTCTAGAGGAGCACTTGGAGGTTCATGTGTAGTTATAAGAGAGGTTATAAGTGGGCTAAGCAGAGTTATTCTGAAATCTGTAATCCTGTTTCTCACTACCCATGAACCTCCAAGTATGCTTTTGGTGGTGTCGGGGTTAGGGGGAAGAATGTTTGGCTACTTCTGGTTTAGGCATTGCAGCCTTTGGGGGCTTTAGGAAGCATTGTTGTTCTTTAGGTGCAACTGGAGGCTTTAAGCAAACCCCTACGGTTGACGATGTAAGTCCTGCATTACCCATCATAAGGAATCTACCATAATTCCCATAGTTTAGGCTCCTTAAGGTATTGCAGGATTTATATCATCAACAGCATTTCTTTCCGTCCCTGTCAGTTCCTGGTAAGACTCCCCAGTGTGAAGAACAGCCATTGGACATCGAAACGCCGTTCCAACCCCCCTAAACTTTTTAAACCCTACACCCTAAACCCGAAACCCCAAACCCTAAACCCTGAACCCTAAACCCTAAACCCCCTGAGAACTTTGATAGATCCCTCTGACAAAAACCCCTGAGAGATCCCTAAAGTTTCCCCTATGATAGAACCGTAGAAGGAACCGGAGCCGTTACTGGCGCCCTACTAGGAACCCTTCGAGGATCCCTTACAGGGTTTAGGGTTTAGGGTTTAGGGTCCTGAAAGGAANNAGGAACCCGAAAAGGAACCCGAAAAGGAACCCCCCAGACCCTTTAAAGGAACCCTTAGAGGCCCCTAAAAAGGAACCCTGGGAGGCACCTAAAAACGAACCCTTAGAGGCCCCTTGAAAGGAATTCTTGGAACCCTTACAGGCCCCTTAAAAGGAACCCTTAGAGGCCCCTTAACAGTAACCCTTAGGGGCCCCTTAAAAAGGAACGCTTAGAGGCCCCTTAAAAGTAACCCTCTTAGAGGCCCCTTAAAAGGAACCCAGAGGCCCTTCAAAAGGAGCCCTGAGAGGCACTTTAAAAGGAGCCCTGAGAGAGCTGAAAGGAGCCTCTGCGCCCGAGGCATGCTTCACTTGCGGAACNNAGAGCCTGTCGGAGCTCTTCAAAGACGTCGGCAAGGCTGGTCCTGTGAGACCGTGGGCACTTCTGGGGGCCTTAAGAACTACCTATATTCATTCAGTGCTATAATTATTTTGGGTTCCTTATTATATATATAGTCTTTTATAGTATACCATACCCCAAAGCCAATGTCTAACTATTAAGGGCCCTTACATCGGTTCGCTAAATTAGGGGGTCCTCTGCGTAAGGGTGCCGTATTGTTTAGGGGATCTAAAGAGGGATCCTAATTTGGAGAACT
>CAJNJA010009295.1:0-14886 GCA_905231915.1 Symbiodinium necroappetens | reverse complement strand
AGAGAGAAAGAGCGAGAGAGAGAGAGGGAGCGAGATAGAGAGAGAGAGAGAGAGAGAGAGAGAGACAGAGGGAGCGAGGAGGGAGGCAGGGAGGGAGGAGAGGAGAGAGGGAGAGCGAGAGAGAGTGAGAAAGAGAAAGAAAGAGATGTGTGTGTGTGGTGTGTGTGGCATGGCTACAGCCGAAACGGTTGCGCACGGACAACCTGTGTTCCTTTCCGCATCTCCCAGTACCCTTCCCCCGCTCCCTCTATCCCCCCGCCCCCAGACCAAAAAAAAAAACAAAAAGGACAAAAATAAATACGCCTCCTTGAACAATCTCACGCTGTCCCGACAACAAGTGCTGGCAACATGCTGGTTCGACCTGCCGTTGAGTCGTTTTGAAGCTGCTCCTTGGTAGGCAACGGAAAGGAATGCAGCGCATGGAATACGGAAGAAAGCTGATCTTGCCGGGCAGCGGGATGGAGGCCCGCATTCCTGTCACACACTCGGGCAAGCTACACGTACGGTCAAAAAGAAGCATAGGTAGTTTCATACATATATATATATATACATATATGTATATCTATCTATCTACCTATCTATCTCACATAATATACATATGGTAGCCCCCTTCCCAAAGACCGATTGTTTGTGCTCTCCAACACCTCGCAACCGTCACCTTCAAACTGAGACAATTAAACCACATGAACCACCAATACTCGTATCAAGCATCTGCAGGAAACCACATGACTATGTACCACATTGAACTCTGCGTTGAAGATCGAACTTCAATGCATCAGGCCCAGGGATCCAAAAATCAAGATGCACGGGACTCTCCCTTCTTGATTCTTGGTTCCTAGGGCCCTCGTGTATTGAAGTTCAATCCTTAACCGCAGATATTAATGCAACCAGGCCCGCGGAACCAAGAACCAAGAGTCCTGGGCATCCAGGTTCTTGGTTCCAAAAGGCCCTGATTTTTCCACGCAGATTGAAATGAGGCCAGCCCGTGGGGGCAAGTGATTGTCAGGAGGAGTATGTGTCTAGGAACCTAGGTCAGTGGCAACACTTTTGCCTCAGCGCTGTTTCGATGGTACAGAGGCCAATTGTGCTTTGACAGGTGAGCTCAGTGAGCTCCGAGACTATAGCCGAAGGCATTAGAGGCGTATCGTAGGCCTGATGGACTTGCAGGCTAGTCGCCGTGTACAAAACGATGGGTACAAGCATTTTCTAACGGAATAAGCCACTCGCACATACTGTAGTTGAAAACCAAGCATCCCAATCTTTATGACTGACATGTGAGTTCGTGAGGTTCCTATATGAGACTAGAATGAGGACCGCAATACAACGGCCAAGATGACAAGATTCGCGGCCTGTTGTTGCGATAACTGAGACTTGTAGTCAGGACAAGGGTGGAGATTCCAGCAAGGAGTACGAAAAGGATTACAGTACGTAGATTGTCAAGGCCAACATGGTCGGGATTCGTAAAGGTCTCATGGAAGCTTGTGTGTGTGTGTGTGTGTGAAACTTGGGCGAATGTGGCTTACAGTGAATCTCAGACCTGACCAGACCAAAACACGGCCTAGATTACTAGAGCTTGTATAAGGCTTAACAAGCAGGACATAGGGGCGTAGTGATTACTTTCAGGACAACAATAACGAGTACACGTGGGAAACTCAGAGACCCTGCGGGCCAATTCTACAGGTTTGGATTTGGATCATACTCGAAAAACAACTTGGCGTAACCTGTAGATGTCAGCCATTCTGAGTTCATGGTGAGACTCCGATGGCAATTACGTAGCAAAAGACAATGGCCAACAAAGTTCGGATTGGTAGAGGCCATGAACCAATGTGGTTGCAGGAGTCGAAATGCTTGATGTTTTGGAATGGTGCAGATTAGAAGACATTAGAAGGAGAGTAAGGTAATGATTACACACAAAGGAGTACACAGATTGTAAAGGCCAACATGGTTCGGATTTGTAGAGGTCGTCATGTGAACAGTGCGGCTCCAGGGGTCGCAATGTTCGGCGCTTTGGAGACACGTGTTGTTGCTTAGACTGTGGCTGGCAATGAGTCTGACATGAAATCGGGCATAATGAACGACCTGCGTTCGTAGGCTGGTCAACAAGCAGTGTTCTTGGACTTGGTGAATACCTTCGAGGCAAAATAACAAGTCCAGGCGGGTGACCTCACGGCTGTTTCAGGCCTGAACTCGAGAGTGGGGCTTGAAACAGCATTGACTGTATTCAACTCCATTCAGCATTGCAAGAAACATTATACTGATTCGGGACGTGCTTGAAAGTAGCCATGACAGTACCCGTGGCAAGTTACGACGTGTCTTGGTGGATATGAGCTCGTGTCATACGTTTATGGACTTATACCATTCTATCATACTTGCAAATTGCTGTAACTCCGTAAGGTTATGTAGTTCGGGTTATGCCGAAGTCGGCAAGAGGGGTTACGGTTGCCGGGTCACATCGTTCAGTATTGGCAGAAAGAGACCCGTAAATTGCCAAAGTCATGCGACAAATCCGATTCATGAACTCACATCCGTTTCGTTCTAGAGAGCGATGTTACGGTGCAGTTGTGCGGTAAAACGAGCATGTTAGACACTTGCCAGTAAGATCTACTTATGAAGCGGTTCTGCTACTAGGGTGCAGTGAGTCCAGACAATACTTCATGGTAGCATCGCGCCATGCATGCTAGGTGCAGTCTGTGCTTGTTTGTGAGTTTACGGCTTACGGATCATAGGCAGTACTCAGCACTAGTAGTCCGCTTCTTTGTGAATACAAGTTTCGTCTGCAATGTTCAGTGGTATCATCTTGCCTTCAGGTGGAGTCTTTTCTGATGAATAAAGGAGACATACGCGATACTCAGTAGTATTATATATCTTGCTTTTAGGTAGGGTCCTTCAGTGTGAGTACCGAGTAAAGCCTCGAAGCCCTTCGACCCCAGAACATAAATGCGGCGACACAACTCCCAAAACCCGACACGTGAAGTCGGGCAAGAAAGCCATAGCAAACTAATATATGCACAGACACAAACAAACAGTATCAGAATCCACATGAATGGACGTGCTACGGTCTCAGAAAATTCGAATCACCACGAACAACCCGGACGACACCACCTGCTCTAGGAATTGCTACACTGGGTCCAATGTTCCCTGTCCTGCTCTGCATGTGCTGCGGCCTCATGCTCACAAAGCACACAGGAAAGCCTGGACCAGTGACCATAGGAGTGTACAGTGGAGCCTTGATCTGCTTCAGGTCTTTGCGGATGAACTCCAAGTCTTGGCGAATGCATAGCACATCGGCCTGGCAAAGGCGGTGAACGCTTGCCCGATCGGACGAGCTGGATGAGGGATGAGGCCGCAGCCGATTTGGCAGGTCCATGGGCCCGTATCATTCCTCAGGGAACGCTCACTTACGCAAGTATACGCAAGTGCCGTGTCATAAGTACTGCTTGCCTCGGGCAGAACTGCCCTGAAATCTCGTTCGACAAGTCATCTTTCGGTTTTCCCCGGCGCTCCTTCCATGAACTTGGAGTAAGAAACCTGGCCCTCTTCGTCAGCAAGCATGTGGAAGAGCGAGTGGCTCTCCTCGGGACCATACTTGTGGTGTCAATATTCTATATGATGAAGAATCCCCAAGTTCACGTAAGGCAAACAAAGCAAATCACCCCCTCGCCCCGTCTGCTGCAAACAAACTCTGCTTCAACCCAGGCCAAGATGCGTTCAGGTCCACCTCCAAGCCAGCCAGAAACCTCTTGACGTTGGGATCCTCAATAAAAGCCGCACATGTGGGTCATGTGGGTGCATCAACAATGTTGAGTGAGGTCGACTACTATGGTAACCAGCGTCTGCAGAACCCTTTTGAAAAAATGCACGCTGACTGCGCATGACTGTTGACTTCACCATCCACTCGGTGTGCCGCTGAAACTGCAGGTCCCCGAGCGACACCCCTTTTTGCGAGCACCGACCCGGTTCCTGTTTAGAACATCTGGGAGAATTTTTGGACATTTGTGCATACAATGTAACCCAAGGGATAACGACCACACGCAATTTTTATGGCTTGGTTCATAAAGAGTATATCAAAATATACATAATCATTGAGTTTCTGTACAAACATCCATGTGCCGTCTTCAACTCTCTCGAAGATGCTGTCTTGAAGCTGGGCATTGTCCCACTGCTGTCCTCCATCATGCTCCTGAACTCGTCTTCCGAGATCAGCCCATCGCCAGAGGTATCAACTTCGTGAAAAACTCTTTCCAGCTTGCGCATGTGCTTCTGCTTTGTAGCCTGCACAAGGATTGAGCACCCAACAGCTAAGCAACCGGCCTTTCTGATAGAATTCGTGCACTGTGCTGGCTTAGTTCGTGCATTCGCATATTTAGCGATGCCGAAAATGAGACATTTGCAAAGCGCACACAAACACTTGCCAACTCCTACCTTGTCTGCATGTCACAATGTCGCACACCTCTGGTTCCGAAGCGGCAAACACGTCCGGTGCCTCCTTCTCAGACATCACAACTTCATGATCTTCGCCGGCCGCATCCAGCGTCTCCTCAACTCAACACAGACTGAAATTCCTTTGTCCCTGCCGCGTTTGCTCGGGAACAACATCAGAACTGACAACCTTCAACTGTCCCTGAACTGCACGAGAACCATATAGCTCCAGCACATCTATGTCTCAGCTGTGACACGACCAATCCGTCTACACATATGCGTCTGTGCCAATTTGACCAGAGGTTCAACGACGGGACCTTTAACTACAAGCAACAACTTGAGCACAGGCGACTTTGCATGAAGTTCCCTTTGAAGGTTTGGTCTTCGTGGGCGCGGCATTTCGTGATCATACAGCTTCCCTTGATAGTAGGCTGTCTTGCAGAACCCATACCCACGCGCCTTGATGAAAATGGCAGTGATCACTCTCATCACTGCGAAGACGACGAAAGTAACGTAAGCGCAAAAAAACACTGAGTACCTCAGCTTGCAGCAGGCCGAATTGACGCTTTCAACCCGCAGCATGTGTTTGATATTATGATCTTGTAGCCGCGAGGCCAGTGGCTGATGTTCTCGTACAACGGATTTACATATGACGGCCAACATCCGGCGAATGTTACCTGCGCACACCGCGCGAAAGATGCCGAGGTGGCTGTCAAAACAAAAAACGAAGTCACGGAACACTACAACTACAATGTAGCAACGCGGCGCGGGCCGCCGTGGCCCGGTCTCGAAAGTTTGCCGCAATGCTGTCAGCACGAGCTCGGCGGTCGCTAACGAAACAGACGCTGTTGACGTCAACACGTACGACGAGGAGCCACAGTTAAGACTAGTCGACAGTACAGGCCAAAAGCAGCACGATGCTTTGGCTTGCACCGTCTGGTGCAAATTGTGCTGCAACGCCTTGCTCCTGTCCCAGTGGCAACTAGTTTCCGGCAAGGAAACAAGGGTGGAGCTACAAAAGATGCGGCATCAAGAGCGGCCAGAGCGGTCGACGGCACTGACTAAACTTTGAACAAGACAGAGCTTTAAAAAATTGTGAAGTTAAGTTGCAATTCAAGGAGTCAATCTTTGCATCTGCAAGAGCACGGGGCAAGTCTGTGCCGACAGACGGTCACCGAGTTGAACAAAGATTGCAAAAGCATGCCAGATGCTTTGCACTCTAGTGCTGCCTCGTCCGCGGATGTTCCCTTAATAGTGGGCATGTCTTTTTTCTGACCCCCTATGTCTTGTTTGACACCCGCCTATCTTTGGTCTGACCATGTGCCAGCAAGCTAGCTCATAGACACCCTTGCCGGGATCCTGAAAGAGTATAGGGTGCATGTGCGTGCATCGGCAAGAGAATTTGGTGTTTTTAACAACCGCGTTCTCAAGCCGACGCAAAAAGTATTTCCAATACGCGGGCCGTGCCCCAAAATGCACTGTCATGGCGCAAGTCTGGTGCCCGGCCTACTTTGAGTCCGGCTTATATAGCCGGGCACTTAACTGACTACCTCGCCGAAGCGATCGGCTACGGAGTGCCGGCGGGCGTGGATTGCCTCCAAGATGCATGGTCCATGCTTGTTCCGAAACAGACAGATGTCAGACCGCACAGGGGCCATATCCAGCTGCTCTGTGGGCCTGCTCCTCGTGAGCTCCTGCCTCAAGATTCGTCTTCTTGGAAGGTCTTTCCCGACAACAACCGTTGGCTCGATGGGCGTGTAGCTACTAGCCGGATGGCCTGAACAGGCTTTGGGTTGTTCGTCTCCTGCGTGAGGCTTTGTTGAGCCTCAACGCACAAAAACCGGATCCTGTAGTGTCCTGTTGTGACCGTTCTTGCTTCAGTCTTCCGCTGGCTGCCAGTGAAACGATTAGCACCTCAGGCCCCAGGCTTCGTGTTGAATGACACGGACCAACTTGTGACCTTGTTCAAGGCAATGGTTTCCACGCTAAGCTCCCAGCCGCGGTTCTTGCCACGACCCATGCTTCTTGGCAAGGCCTACCTGACCCTATTAAATCTTTCCTTTAGCCAAGAGTCGAAAGCGACAAAAATGAGTCTGAAGCTCCTCGCTCAGCTTCCACACATACTGCATCGTTAACTTGGATGGGTCGTGCTACAACGTCGCCCAACCAAATCTCAATTGTTGTAAAGATAGCTGCAACATAGTCTCTGGTACCAACGGGTTTAGGGCAGCCCTACATGCAACGAGCCGCACCTCGGTGCAGTCGGAAGGTTGGTCCAAACATGCCCAAGGGCTTAGGTCGGTCGTTCAAAGGCATGAGGCGCAGGATGGACCAAAGAATGTGAAGGAATCCTGAAGGAATTTTCACGTGTGCTGTCCCGAGCACGTCGTCTCACATCTGCCTTTCGGTTCGATGTTGCACGTTGTGATGCGTTGTGGTTCGGCTGGTGTCTCTTGTATAGTGTTCATCCCCTCCCCCGATTTTGCACACCCAACATAGAATGCGTATTTCGCAGAACAAAGCGTAATCTGACCACCACGACAATAACTACGACAAGGACGACCACGACAACCAACAGACCATGAGGAGACCACCAAGAGACCATAAAGAAACCAGCACGAGACCTCGGGAGACCATGCAAAGACCGCCGGCAGACCAGCTGGAGCTTCTTTTGATACACAAGCTTGTGGCTTGTGGTAGAAACATGTAGAAATTGACATGCGCGCATAGCAACGCATCCGTGCGAATACTGCCGCATGCCGGTACAACACAACAGCAAAACGAGAGCATAGAAGCACCAATCGCGCGCATATATTTCCTCGGAAGCGACCGCAAACTGACGTTGAGCGTAGATCCGACTCACAAGGTATACCAAAGCAAAGTCAAGAACAAGACGGCGCCCCCGAAGGTCAGCGGCTCGAGAGCCCGCGCGCCCGAAGGCGGCCCTAGAGCAGGCGCGCGTCCGAAGGCGGCGGCTCGAGAGCACGCGCGCTTGAAAGCGGGGCTCGAGAGAATGCTTCTGCAAACGCAGGGTCCGCATCCCAAAGGCTTGGGCCCCGGAAGGCTTGAGGCTTCCGAGACTCAGCTCTGCAACCCGAACAGTACTGCCCGCAAACCTTTTGCGACGACCTGCTGGGCTACCCACTTTGGAGCGTTCATGGCCCTGCCTGTAAATCGTGTAGTAAGGAACGCCTGTCTTCTGGTCTCAGGCTTATCGGCTTATCCGGTTAGCCGGGCTGCAGGCAAAAAAATTGGGTTCTGGAAGGCTGACTGACATTGCTAAAATTTTCTAAGCGGAAATGTCTCCGTTTCTGGATGAAAGCAGGAGTATGTTTGTCTTCGTGATATCACTGTGGTACTTTAAAACTTTAGCTTGCCCCACTTTGCGCGCTGCCAGGAACCACAGGCACAGCCAGAAACCACTGGATGGAACTACTGGCAAGAACTGTTGCCATGAACCACTGGCAGAAACCACTTGCAGGAACCACGGTGGCAATAACCATTGACTGGAACTACTGGCAATAACAACTAAGACTAGCAGACTAACAGGAACTATTGGCAGCAACCACTGCCAGGAACGACCGGCACGAACCACTGGGGTCTCCAAACCGTGTCTCCTGCTTTCAGTCGGGCTTATCCAGTCAGCCGGGCTGCGGGGACGGGGCGGCAGGGTTGCCGAGAAGACTTTCGACGTCACAAACAAGACAAAAGGGGGTGGTGACAAACGAGATTGGGACCGCGATACGGGTAAATCCAGAGGTTCCAGGGAAGATATTAGGCGTCAGAAAGAAGACATGGGGGCCAGAATGCAGATCGAAACAAGAGGTCCCCATAGCGGGTTCCTTCACAAGTTCTTCAAGTTTGTGTGGTTGTGTTTTTGGTGTTTGGATTTGCTGGTAATAAAAAAGAACTTTTGAAAGCGTTCGATATCGCTTTTTTGCGCCATAATGTTCCGTGGCCAATTTTGCGGGTCACATTGCCAATGAAGGCAGTTTCCGTGGTGCTGCTTCCGGCCGAAGAGCTAGGGAGCGAGCGTTTCCCCTGCTCCCATCCAACTTGCCAGGAAAGAAGCTTAGCCAAGCGCCTAGAGTGCCCATGAGCCCTTGGCCCCTGGAGATGCCCTGGGAGGCTGGAGCTCATTTTGTTTAGGCCAGATTTGCGAAGCCACTTGCACAGGCAAGCGCTCACGAACACTTTTCGAGCATGCAACAAAGATGTGTGGATGAGGCATCCTATCAGGCTGCTTCTTTCCTGTTATACTGCTTGGAATCAATCTTGCGGGTACCTGCCTGGAACATTGTATAGGTTGCACGGTAGGAGGTGCCTGAGTTGGCATCGCGAGCTGTTTCCACAGCGACTGAGCTTCGGTCAGTAATGCCGCCGAGGCGCCGTAGTGCTGCCAGATCCATTTCCGGATCTCTATGTCTTGGCCTTTGTGGAATCGCAGGAGTGAAAGTAGAAGACACGCGGGCACTTTCGCACCTCCGTCGTTGATGAACTCCATCACGAAGTTCCCGATTAAAAGCCCACCCAGCACCATGTAGATGGTTAGAAACAGCATGGACCAAAACCTGACAAGGAACTCCGGTGTGAAGCGTGACATGCCACAAGACGCACTGGACAAGTCCCATACTCCTATTCCGATGCTGCACGGGCACAGGGAAGGGACAAAAGCACTGACCGCAGCCACCAAGACGCGCAAACCTGAAAAGAGGCGCATCGTGCCTGGGAGGATGGACATGTCTGGGTGAGAAGGATTGAGAAGGTCTGTTGTTGGCTGGCGAATGCCGCAAAGGTCCACTCTCAACCTTTGCTAAGAGCAGTGCGCATGACACGGAGAGAGCGAGTGAGCTTTAGGATTCGCAGAATCCGCAGAATCACCAGGTTGACTCGCCCTGAGATAGCAGCATATCGACAAATCGAGAAGGTATGGAAGAACCTCGTTGCAGGCTGAGTATCCGGAACCTGCCATAGGCTTGATGATCAACATGTCGACCAGGCTCAGGGCCTGGAGCACAAAGTGCCAGCCCGAGCATGGTATGGTGTTTTTGGGATCAGAAAAAAGTCAGCAGACGGTTGCCCGGAGCTCCCGAAACAATTTCTTGATTTTTCCACTCGGGTTGTGTCTCGTGTAGCCTCTCTGCTTAAGGAATGCATCTTTCCAGTCACTGCGGTCTCTGCACCCACAACGAACTCGGAAGCAAGTAATCGCTCACACTTAGGCACTCTGCTTCTTCTGGTACAGAGTATACTTTGTCGCTCAACTGTCTATGTTGCATAGCACCCAAACCTCGATCATACCGACGCAGTGTTGAACAGACCGCCCACGGCGGCCACGGTGCCACTGGGCTCCCGACCACCAGAAAGGCATCGAACACATTGAAGAAGTTGCGAAAGAACTGTAGCCGGTGGATCCAGAGCCGGACCTGATGCACTGACGCTGGACGGCACGGTCTCGTACTCACTTGTCGTCACTGTCCGATTCACAGCTCGGATGCAGCAGGGCTGCACAAAGCTCCAGAAGGAATAACACCGCAAAAGCCTCGCATCAGTTTGCGACTTGCTTGAGACTGTCCAAACCAATCCATTTCTGCGAAGCCTGAATCCCCGCGAAGCCGCTGCAGTTGCGGCATTATCAACCGCAACATCTTAACGAACGTGGCGTGGGTACAGTCCCAGTCAAGCCTCCTCGATGGTGATGAAGACGTCCTGGTGTCAAAGAATTCCAAGAGTATTCCAAGCATATCATGATGCTGAAGGCTCGGAATGCATGCAGAGCACACTCAGAATAAGGATCGCTCTGTTACTGGACTTGTTTGCTTCTGCTTCAGCTCCATGAACTGAGCGGTTCGGATTGAGGTTGCCGACCGAAGCCGGAGAATAAGCGTTCATGACTACTTTACGACGAAGCGATTCGGCGATGACAATATATGACAATAGCAGCAATTGCAGCAGCAGAACGACGAGTGGAAGATTCTCGTGTGAATGATATGAAGCGCGAGGTGCGATCCGGGGGCCCACTGACTGAGCTTCTGGCATTGGGTTAACGACACAACGAAAGAGGTCTTGACATGTCTTCGACCGAATCGACCGTTCAATACAGAGTGCCGACGTAAGGGAGCCTGAAACCCCGCAGCAGCCTTGAAGAAGTTTGAACTATGCCCAAATGAATACTCTCAGCCTCTCGCAGCACAAAGGCCAACTCGGCAGCCAAAGCCGAAAGCATTGCAGTGCGAGGCAGATGAGACTGTGAAACGACGTAAGAACCCGCAGTAGCGCTGCATTGAGGCACATGAGCTTTGGTATTTCCTGCAACAGCTTTCTTACGGATATCTCCCGACAGCTAGAGCTTGTCCTGCTGCCTTACATGCCGTAAGTAGGTTGTTCGGCTGAGTCCAAGCGGTACTAGTAGCTGGAACAAACTGATGACTGGCCCCACCTGCTTGCATTCCCTCAAACTATCTAGCACCAACCCTTGGATGTTTGGAACGACAGCACGGCTTTCTGTAGCACTACTGTCACTACTGCGTTTGCTAGCAAGCCAGGCTTTCTCCAAGGAGTAGACCGTGGCTTGTATTGCACGCAGGTCTGTCCTCGGAAATAGACAGGCTGTCCATGCCCGGGTCATACTCCCCGATCTCTCGGGCAGCATCGTAACCCATCTGCTGGTGTGCGAGCATCATGACCTTTGGCTTTCAGCAGCCGGATACCAAGGTCTACAGCGCATGACAACTGAGTACCTTACCAGGGTGTTCAATGAGATCAGGACACCTACGCCGACGTCCAGAACCCTGCCCAGCGGACATTTCCAAAAGCTTGCAGCTGGCAACATAGCATCATCTCGCTTCAGTATGCTCACACGGCACTCGGGTTGCACCTGCGCTCAGCCCGTGCCAGCTTTGCTCCTGAACTGCAAATCTGTCGGCTGTTCTCGTGCGACACAACACTGAGAACATGCATGACTTCAAGCGCAGTGCTGGTGTACCGGGAGAATTTCTGAAGAGTGGTTCCAGTCGGCTCCTGTCCAAGCTGGGGGGCTGCGAAAGCGGAATCTGCATGGGCACATGATGGCACTGCATATGCTCGTCTAAATCATAGCCTCGAGATCCTTTTCAATATCGCGAATTTCCAACTCGTCTTCATCATCCACTATGTCCAGATCCAAATCTCCAGAGTCCTGAAGTGCGGCAAGCACTTCAACCTGTTCGTGCAACAGCCGCATCATACAGCATCCTTGTCGGAGTATTCGGTCGGATTACCTGAAGCACTTCCATCGCAAGTAGAAGAGAGTCTGCGCTCACTTTACATGGGCGTCCATATATTGCCATATATATATATGTATATATATATATACATATATATATATATTATAACGTGTACGTTGCGCTCGCGCGCGCGTGTGTGTGTGTTTGTGTCTTGTTTGTCGCGAAAAAATGCAACCGGCCATACACCCTTCATCGGTGCTGTGGCCAACGAAAACCTCCGATGATACCTGCGTCGCTGCCTTCCTCTCTTGACTCCCGCTCGCGACTTGAAGGTCTTGGTCTTTATTTTAGAAACCGTGAAATACATTGATATACGTTGCGCAATGAACCAACTTGAGAAGAGGCCACGAAATCTAGGGCAACAAAAAAACAGAGGCGATGGAGCTCGGTCGTTATTGCTTGCGTGTTCGGCAGTCTGGATGCAAGCACATATGTATTGCCATGAAGCTTCAATCTGCAAAATGCTAACGCTCTTCTGTTGTACACTTGCCCACATACATACGGATACACCCTTTCTGTACCGTGGTACCTTGACCGACCTCATTTGACACCCGGAATGTCCCTGCATAAGCAATAACTCGGCCATCTGCGAGCAGCTTCGAACTGTAGCTAATCGCTGAGGCAGCAGACGTGAAAGCTGCTGCATAGACGCATTCGGCCGCATAGAAACCCCGGTCTCGTCCCCGCGCTCCTATGGCTTCCCAACTGCATGCTACTCCTAAACAGGTTGAAGAGCCCCCATGCAAGTCCCGAGCACAAAAACAACACACATCATGCCATGATGCACACTAGGGTATGCAGGCTCCGAGCTGTCGACTGCGCTACACACCCTGCCGGCTAGAAAGGCCACCCCACCGGACATGGCGGCACTCCACCTGTGGCACCTTGGGGAGCTCATGATCGCCATCGCCGGCGCCGGCATTTGGAGGAAACTCAAAGAGGAAATGACGTGGTCCCTGAAAGTCGCGAATCTGCAGTACCTTGTGGCGGAGCTCGTCACCTGCCTGGAGCAGATCCAGGCAGACCCGGCAGCGCAGAAACAAACACAAACGGAGGGCTGGCTGTCCTCAAAGATGGGGTTCCACTAAGCTCGGCGCCTGAAGCCCATGCAGGACGACAGGTCTCCGATAGACCAGGTATTCGTGGACGCCGGGAGACCCAAGAACCTGGTCAAGGATCCGGCCCTCGTGCTGAAGTTTGCCGCGTCGCGAGGGATCACGTCGGAGTACGCGGGGGAGACAGCCACACTTATCCTCGAGCTCTCGCTCCTCACGCCGACAGCCGCGGAAGCAATGGCAATCCTCAAGAAACGGTTCGCGTCGGCGGCTATGCTGCTGATGTCCCTGAGGATGAAACCGGCCCGCCCACAGCGGTCGCCGCTCATCCAGGAGATCAAAGAGGCGGTGGCTGGTGACGGGCCCGACACTCAGGACGCCAATCATGTCTCGGGCTCTGGCCAATTAACCTGATTCTACTCAATCCACACAACCTCTGCTACTTGCACTCTGCAGTGTATCTCTTAACTTATGTGCGGCAGGCACACCACCCGACCGGCCCTCCCGAAGGTGCCGTAGGCCTTCTGGGGGCCCTTCATACATTGGTCCAACCGTCCCCGCGGTCAGATGGTCTTATTTTGTTTGATTCTATGACTTGGCGACTCCTACTGCGAGGCTGGACGAGGCCACAACGTCAACAGGATTGTGCGGAGCTCATTCGCTGCTTACTGGAGCATCATGATCTGCCCTTCCTCATGCCATTGGGAAGCCCGACCTGTGCCGGGTTCAGTTAACTTTCTCAGACTCACAGGCTTTGGTCTTGTTGATCTGCAACTCCCACGTAAAGATCGTGATACCATTCAGGAATGTGTGCGCATCTGGCATCTGCAACAGGCGCCCCATGGACTGCTGATGCCGCCACCTTTCCTGTTAGTGAGCCTTGCCCGGTATGCAGATCTTGCACAGGGGAAAAGCAGCATCTATCTCCCGTGCCAGGCCATGGCAACAGTTTGTATTTCCTCATTTCATCAATGCTGCTCACGACATCAGGTGGATGCCGTACAAACTGGTTGGGGGAGTCATCCATTTGGGGTACGCCCCAAAGTGGCCGCTACCGTGCCTTTTCAGCTCAGACGGCCCACAACCCTCAGGAAAGCCACTGCATCGAGCTTCGGCCTCCCCTGGAGCGCTTGTGCTGGTGATGTACGGATGACGATGTCCGAGCCAAAGTCTGTCAGCCAGCATTCCAGAAAACCATCAGCGAGAATTGCTACATCCTTTGCTTTCAAGTTGTACCTGAGACGACTGATGCATCCAGTGACGTTTGACTCAAGTCGATCGACATCTCACCTGCTGGGTCCAGGGTGAATACCTTTCTGTAGCGATGTGGGCTCTCTAGCCCACAGCCCAGGATGGCCGTACCACAATATATGGTGGTATGTCGTACATATATAGCCACGCATGGGACAGGCACTTGTTCTGCGAGCTCAAAGTCAAAAGTCTGTCTGTCTCTCTCTGTCTCTTGCTTGCTTGCTTGCTTGCAGGGCCCTGCGCCAACGCGCTACGCCACTCTCTCTCCCTCTCTCTCTTCAGTTCACTCACGGATTCCAGAGGGCGTGCAAAGCCCCCCGCACCGAAAGGTGCGCCCCTGTTGTAGGGTTTTGTGAGGAGGTGTGAAAGCAAGGGCTCTGAAAAGATATTCTCTCTCTCTCTTCTTCTGCACAGCCAAAGAGGAGGGCAGCCCCCCCTCTCGCGCGCGTGCGCGCACTGGTCTTGTCAGTCTGTGTGAGATTTTGCCCCCCGATGAGGCCGGTGTGTGAGCACTCTTAAACCCCCGTAACCCCGTACACTACAACCTTCCGGCCTCGTCGCTTAGCCTGAAACTGGGACTGGTCGCCTTCTGGCAGCATATTGCTGCGCCGACAACTCTGAGTGTTCCGGCACCCCCTCACCAGCCAAACTGCAACATGCTAGCAACTGAGTAGCAACAGCAAGCCCCCTATTTGTGTGCTCGGAACAGAAGGACAGCAGCAGCAGTCCACTTCACACTGAGGACGAAACACAGCTTGCAACCAAAGTTTCCCCCTACTGCACTGCTCTGTCCTGAAAAGCTGCAAAACCGGCAAAAACTGTACACTCTGAGGCCCCGGCCAGGTTTGTTTGTTACTGTGCACAACAAAACTCTCTCTCTCTCTTCTTCTCTCTCT
>CAJNJA010009294.1:0-14887 GCA_905231915.1 Symbiodinium necroappetens | reverse complement strand
TGGCACTTTATTTTACTGCTGCGGTTTGGCAAATTTCCACATTGCTGGGTGTGCATATCCCAGAGGCCATCAACCACAGGATTAAGCAAAATCCGAATATCCAAGCAAACGGACTGCGTTGGAGAACATAGCCAGCAAGATCGACTACATTCGGCTGTCGGGCGTCATTTGGGAACTACGGGGGCATTGTCACGAACAGGAGCGCGTAAGAGATGCCTTTCAAACCCCCCCCCCAAACACTGCAACTAGGGCCTGGTGAGACGATGGGTATTTCATAAATCCACTCTCCATGGCTTGCAATATCAGGCTGTTTAATCCCTTCGCGTGACACAGATGAAACTTGCACAGCACATTGGGACACTGAAAACGACTTGTACGTAGACACAACTCAGGATTTAAGTGATTAGTGATGCAGGGAGAGTGTGTGTTGCAAAAGCCCCAGCTTGGGGTTTAAAACTTCGGGCTTGGTATTGTTTAAGGTGTTTGCCATATTGAATAGCCAGTCCTGACTGTAATACTAAGTGCGTGAAAGATTGAAACTGATCTGATAAGACTCCTTGTAAACAACTCAGACAGCTGAAGGCTTGTAAGGCGTAAATGACATAAAGCCTAGTTTCATACACAGGCGAAACGGCACTTTCCGCTCCACCCTGGATGCTGCACGATCCTCGTTCATGTGCCAGCTAAAGCCAGACTCCGCTGGCCTGCCGCACGCACAACAAAATCAAATCTTCATTCATGGCTTCTTCATGAATGCCTCCAAAATTGTAGTCATCCTCGAAAGGTCGCGGTTCGGAGAGCATGCTTCGTAATACATTTTGATAGCCTCGTAGCCCATGTAGTTCTGAACGGAGTCGATGAACATGGACTTGCGGACCCCGTAGATTGCTGCCTGCTCGGCGTGGGCACGCTCCAAGATCACCCATCCACTTGGAACGAACATCGCCTGGTTCGCGCTCAAGCTTCCACGGATCATCTCCACCTTGCCGTCTGCCTCCTCTCCCAGAGCATTTGCAACTGCGTCTTGCCCCCACTGAGTCACGAGCTCCAACGCAGGCTTCTTGTCAGCATCTGCTGCGTGCTTGCTCTTGACATACGAAAGCAATGACTTCAACTTGAACAGCACGAACGATGTCGTTCCCAAAGCCTGAGCCCTGACAAAAGCCGCACCATTGGGAGGGATGCTGAAGGAAACATTGCCCGGCATGAAGGAGTAACACCAGCAGTTGTCCATGAACGCGGAACCGCCCTCCACAATGTTCTCAATGTTCAGCACCTTGGTGTCGTCGGGCAACAACTTCAACAGGAACTCAGAAGTTTCATCTTTAGCAGCTGCATCTTGAATAGGAGTCTGGCCGCGACCGTTGGCTTTCACGTCCTTGGCCTTCTTGTATGCAGTGCCATACGTAGCAAGAGCTTTGTCCACGGCCTCGCTGGCCAACCAAAGCTTTTGCTTGTCGTTGTTGATCAACAGGCAAGGCTCATCCGCTTTCTTGTCGTGGAAGCCGTTGCCCTCGTGCCTGCAAATCTCGGGAACCTTGGCGGCGGCAAAGTCCACGTCGAACAGGACAGGCTTGGCCTCAGACTTTGCAAGGTTTCTGCGGATGTCCTCGGCAGCCTTCTTAGCCTCCTCACGGGCCTTCGCCACATCCGCCTTTTGACGCTCTTTCTCAGACTTCTCTTTCTCCGCCCTGGCCTTCGTTTCCAAGCTTTTGATGTGGGTCACCAGGTCCGAGGAAGCCCTCCCCAAGTTCTTGATGAACTCCTTGACGGTTGTCACGGTTGCATTCCATGCATCACGTGCTTTGAGGAATTCCTTCTCATCACTGATCTCCATGATCCGCTGCATCTCTCTGGTCATCTCCGCATTCGTCCTGAAGGTTTTGGGGTCCTGGTCAAAGGGCTTCTTGTGGGGATTGTTGGCCAGAAGCTCCGAGGTACTTTGCTGACGAACAGCAGACTTGTAGTCCTGCAAGAGTTGCGGCTCGGAGTTTGCAAACACGATCTGCATGGACTTCTCGCTTTGGGCAGGGGACCTGGCATCCTGCTCTAGCTTCTCTTTCTTCGGGGTAGTGGCAGTCTCCTTGTCATTGCCGGGGTCGTCTGTCTTCGCGGGGATCTCCTTGTCATTGCCGGGGTTGTCTGTCTTCGCGGGGATCTCCTGGTCATTGCCGTGGTTGCCCTGGCCCTTCTCCGCGTTGCCCTCGCCCTTGCACTGGTCACTTGAAGAACCTGTCAGACCAGGAACGGCAGCTTGTGGGCTCGGTGTCTCACCGGCATTCAGGCCACCGGCTGCACGTGCATTCTTGGTCTTCAAAACGACAACCTTATTAACGTCGTCCAGCCATCGCACACCCAGCTGCATTCTGAACTGCAAAGTGGCTTTGAACATGTAGGAGGGCTTGTCATTCAGGGGGGCATCCGTTTTCTCCAAGATCTCCGACGCCTTCTTGGCAAGGACGAACGACTTCTGCATCTCCACTTTGAGGCTTGCCATGTTCTTCGACATGGCCACACCGAACTTGGGCACCTCTCTTTCCATGCAAACCTTCTTGGCGTGTCGCGGGTCACTCGGCTTCTCTGCATCTGGGTCTTCTTCGTCTCCGGCTTTGCGCTTAGATCCAGCAGAAGTCGAAGATCGACTGCCGCCGTGGCCGCCCTGGAAGAACGCATCGGCGAAGCTGACTTGCTGGCGATGCACATGCCTCCGCAGCTCCTGACCAAGCTCAATACGGTGGGCAAATATGCAATTCTCGAAAACTAAAAATTCTGTGTAAACATAAAACTCAAGCTCACGCAAAATTTTTTGGGGCACATGCATGGCCACCAAACCCAGCTACGCCCGTCGCATTAAGTTATACAGACATAGAGTCCCCCCCGGATCTAAAGAAGAACATGGACATGACAAGTAGCACAATTGTATTTGGAAACCCCGGGCCTCTTGGTCCTGGGGCTTTGCTCGCTTGTCGACGGCAGAACCCTCTTCCTGCCTGTTGTCAATGTACTGGTCACGAAGGCGGTCGCGGCCCTCCTCCGCATTCGGAATGTACAGACGCAACTTGCCACCGTACCCTTCATAGTCACGGTCCACACCGGGGGAGTCCAGAAGCTTGGCCCACCAATCCTTGGTCTCCTGCTCTGTCAGGCCTTTCACGTTCACGCACCAAAGCTTGAACTCCTTCTCAGTCTTTGGCACGTCAGTGCCACGATCTCGGCGGGTAACCCTGGTGCCATAGCTACGCTTGTACTGCAACCAATCGATCATCTGCTTGCGCTTGTACTTGGCACAGGGCGGGTTGTCCTTGGAGAACTGGTTCACGGCCGCAGCCATGGCAGCATCATCCGCGAAGATCTGGTCAAAGGTCTCCTTGGCTTCAGGATCATCAGACTTCTCTGCCTGGTACGACATCGCATCTGCAGAGCGTTTGTGGTCCTTGCAAAATCGCGAATTGCTCACCCTCATCTCCTCGCAACAAATACAAGGAAGCTTGCCAGGCCGTTGACCCTTACCGGTCTTCCCACCCCTCTTTGGACTGGCCCGAGCGGCGGCTTTCACTCTGGCGTTCTTCCCCTTGGCTTTCGGGGAGCCTGTTTTTTTTCTTTGGGGATTTGGGCTTAGTGCCAAGATCTGCAAGGTCAAAGTCATCCAGCTCCTCGTCCATTGAAGTCACTCTGAGTGCAGCTGCCACTCTGCACCGTGACGCACAAGCAGATACACACGATCTGAGACGGTGACTACACTATTGCGAACACACAATACACATGCAAACAGCATCAGTCGTAGTCTTACTTCCTGTACTAGATTTATCATGTAGACTGTCCTGCCCATGACATGCACGACATGTTTCCTGATGGTGCACAAGCACTGGCACTGGCGAGAGCTGCAAGAGCAAGTGACAGCAGCACGATTCTGACATGTTGCAGCTACGCCTTTTAGTTTCTCTACGCTAGCCAGACCTCCTAGGATAAACTGCTTGGTGGCTTTGAGGGGGCATTGGGCTTTCTGTGATTTCGGTGGGACCTGGGCTCTGGCTAAAACTAAAGGTTCCAATGCTTCATGCAAGGACATCTACTAGTACGAGACCGACTAGACTTGACGATTCTTCACTGGGATATTTTCACCACGGGCAGAGACTGCATCTTGGTGGGCGGGTGGCCCCCTGACCCCGTAAAGCACGCTCTTAGGGTGCGCTTTACGGGGAAGGGTGGGTGGGCGGGTAGCCCCCTGACCCTGTAAAGCACGCTGTTACGGGGTGGGCGGGTAAAGCGTGACGGTTCTTGAAGGCCTCTGATGATAGAATGGTCTCAGGTATTTGTGAGTCCTTGAGCCTTGAGGCCTTTCTTGTACCAAAGACCAGTGGTCAAAACTGGCTCGTGAGCCTCCCAAGACGTGTCAACCGGACCTATAAAATAATACGTCTACATCACCTCAAAGTTACCTAACAACATAGAACAAAAACCCCAAATCCAACTTGGACCCGAACCCCTGCAAAAGCAAAGCTACCAGCACCTTTCTTGCATGTTCTGAAGGCATGTAGAGAGCGCAGTACTAGGAACGCCAGGCGACACCCGAGGCCGCTTGCACAAAACTGCATCTGAATGCTAAGGGCTGCAACACACAGCTGCACCGGACCTGCTGGGTGCAAGTCTGTTCAAGTCTGCGGGGCGAAATCATCTTCTTCCTGGTACACCAAATTGGTCACCAAGCTTGCATGAACATCATCATTTGAATCTGCACTATGCACCTGCTCTGGCACTTCGGTTGCAGCATCAGCACATGCTGCTACCGCATTCGGCTCCGACTGGGAACAACCTGAGCCTGAACCGGTCTGTCCATTGGTATCATCAACATCATCATCCGAGTCCAAACTGGTTCGCGAGAATGAAACCCAACGGGGCAAGGAACTCGGAGGGCGCTTGCATGTGTTGCTCCACACATACAGCATCCAAGCACACACGGCAGGTAGCGACCAACCATTGCCGCTCAACTGCTTCAGCTTGCAATCATCAAGTGTTGAAAGAATGCTGTAAAGCGGAGTCTTTGGCCCCACGGCGTCAAACACATGGTAACCCTGTGCGGCAAGATGCTCCATGCCAGTCGCTGCACGCTGATGCTGCCAACTCACAACAGTTCCATGCTTCAACTGACAAGGAAACAAGGGCCATCCCGAACCCAAGCACTGCCCCGGCCAATGCTCCACGTCCGCGAGGAAAGCACTTTCAGGATCATCACGCTTTGCACGCACCGCATCATACTCCCGAAGCCGGGTTGCCGCACCAGGGGCCAAGCAACTCTGCAGCAGGTCCCAACGGTTGAGGGAGTGCAACGCAAGGCGGTTTCTCCCTCGCTGAGACACAGCCTTGTCTATGCAGCACCGTCTTTGGCTTTCATCATTCTCCAGAAAAAAGATATTTCCGGAAAGCTCCATCGTTGTAGCAAAGATGCTGTCGAAGTCTCGCTGCAACAAGTCTGGAGCTGTGGGGCCCATCCATATCGTCGTGGCTTTGGAGAGGCCTGCAGACAAAGTTCGGCAGCGGGAGGACGGGAAACCCTGGGACTGGGGTCCTGTCCTGATGCTGATCACTACATGCGTCTTCGACAAGGGATCGGCAAGCTTTTGCTGGGCTGGATACAGGGCGGTGCATTCATGTATGAAAACATCCTCCTTTAAAGCCTCGGCATTGTGCAGCCTCTCATTCAGCCACACACTGTGCGCCACTTCGGACGTGTGCCCAAACCCCTTCCTGGTACCAACTGCTGACCAGCCGACGCAAGTGGTGCCGGCAAGGTTCATACGTAAGGGCACTTGCTTTTGCTCATTTTGCAAGGACAAGCCACGATCAGTCGAGCACATGGCGTCATGCACATAGCAATAGCAAGAGCTGCCAGTGAATATCTCTGCACGGTTTTCTCTGATGAAAGAGTCGATCAAGGAGTTCTTGTGCACGCAAGTGTCTACATCGTCTCCCTCTGAAGGCTGCATATCAGTGACGGTTTCAAGGAACGTGTTTGACAAACGTTCCATCAAGTCACCAGTCACGCAGCTTCGAAAACCATCAAGGTTCATTGACGCATACGACAGCACGGTTCGTTGCAATTTCCCAATGTCACAAGCACGCACATGCCTGAAGCGAGCGGGCGCATCCAGGGGCCAGTTACGGGCTTGCATCACCAAGCCTAGCTGGTGCATGATCTCTCGATCGCCACCCATGCCGCTGAAGTCTGAGGAAGCCAACACACCATGTTCAAGCAACAACCTCAAACGATGCTCGCGATTTGCATCTTTGCACACCTGATCAAGCTTTCTCTCTGGCCACTTGAAGGCTTCTTCAACGGACACGGGGCCTTTGGGCACCACTGGCACTGTCGACCGGGATCGGAATTGTGCAGCTGCTGCTGCCAAGACATCTGACTCATCTGGCTCTGGCACAAAACTGACAGAACTCGCAGAAGGCTCAAGACGCTGCCGCTTCCGCTGTGGCAGCGGTTCAATGCTCTCAGACTCATCAAGAAGCAGAGCGGCAGGAAGAGCGTCGGCACCATCATCCTGCAATCTGCAATTCAAGAATCTCGTTGATGTCTTCATATATTGTTCGGGAACAAGCTAAACCAAAACTTTTGGGTTGTTTGAGGAAAGCAGGGCAGGAAAGCTATCAAGCATTGTCACACACGCGTTAAATCAAGCTGACTCAGACTGTGTACAGCCAGGCTACTGCGGCTACATTGCGACATTGTGAGATGCGGTCATGCGCCGCATGCAACCTCACCGGCCTCCAAACCCTCATTGCTAGAGACGACGTCGTCCATCTCGTCGGATATCACGGTGTCGTTGACACTGTCGACCTTGCCCACAAAGCAACCGTTGAGCAACCGGCACGGCTCACATGAACTGATGCACTGAATCAATTAATCAATACATCCTACAGAGTCTACTATGGTCTACAAAGCCAAATCTTCAGCGAACTCTACAGAGACCATTGCACGTGTGCACGACATGTACAACAAGTCTTCAGTTGCAATGCTCAGACCCCGGCTGGGCCAGCGGGGCTGGGGTCTTCTTCTCCTTTGCTACTGCTGCCACCAAGTGGTGTCGCAGCGGCCATGATGCCAAACTTGGCCAAAGTGGTGTCGCAGAGCTACAGAAAGCCAAAAGTAGTGTTTTGGTACAAAACCTAGCAATTTATTGGAACCTTTGTGAAATTGCAGGTCTACTGTGTCAACCTACCACAAACCTACTGGGTGGACGTCACGGCTCCAAAGAGGGCTGGTGGCAGCACGGGAATTCCGAGGCATTCCGAGGCGGGCCAGCAGGGCCACCCCGGCCTCGAAGGATTTCAGCTCACGAAACTACCCCGACCACTGGCCGCAAGCCAATTGGCTCGAGGACAGCGTTAACGCTTTGGACTGCTGGGCTACCTGCTGGGCCTAAATCATTCGAGGGGCCCAGGACCAATTCCGAGGCATTCCGAGGCATTCCGAGGCAGGCCCCCAAAGCGGGCCAGGGAGGCCCCAGGAGGCCAGATTTACCAAAAGTTTAGTTCTGAGTCAAGAAAACCGCAAAATTGCAAACCAGCTCCTGCTTTGTTGAAAAAGCTTGAAAAAGCTCCAAACCACCCAAAATCCCAAAAACCGCCCCCAATCGCCCCAAACGCCAACTGAGCAGGAAACTCCCTAAATCCGTTCTGGATGGCTCCTGTGGCTGGGAATTACAGTCTGCGGTAACGACTGCACAAGACATGCCAAACGCCGCAAGGCCCGCACGCTCACGAGCAGTTTGTTTATAGTTACTGGCACGCATGGAACAGAGTGAAAGTTCAACTGCTTGTTCAACAGTTCAACTTGTTCTACGTGTAACCTACATCTGACGTGAGACTCTGTTTGCTGCAAGATCTGAGGAGGCACCTGAAATAAACCTTTCAACTCAGCCGTGGAAACCAAGGACACTCAAGCTTCTGCTGCCAGCCCTGCACACGACATGGATACATACATGTGCTTGAGTGATGCAACAGTCACTGCACAAGTTCAAAACTAGCTACCACTACCGTGGCATGGTTGGTGCGAACCTTCACATCGAAATCCTGACTCAACACGCACATCTCAAACACTTCAGTGTTTCATGACATCACGCAGAATTTGAGCGCAGCTCCTGAGCCTAGGCACAAGTCTGATCTTGAATCTCAAGACATCTTTCTTTCTCTCACTGCAGAAGCGGAGTCAGGAATACGCGGCGATGTCTGTAACGGCTTGTGCATCTAGTGCTGCAGTGCTGGGCAAAGAACCATCCTCCAGCATCGCTTCTACACGAGACCACACACGCTTGTGATCTGCTTTACTTGCGCACTCCACACCGAACAGCGCCCACTGCTTCAGCATTCTCAGGCACTCTTCTTCGCTGGCACACGAAGCAACATTGCGAGTCCTATTGCACGGAATATGATCCGGATGCCGGCATGTCATTTGCCAAGCAAAAGTGGAACCATCAGCGGCAAGCTTGGGAGTGAGGCGGAGAATGCCCCAGTCGACAACACGCTCTGCTGTCCTCCTGCGTGGCTCTGCTGCACGAGGAGCCTCGCGATGCCGGTCGGCCTCGGCAGAAGCAGCACTAGGGGAGCCGCTGCTACTGCTGCTACTGCTGCTACTGTCATCATCACTCGCACTGGAGCTGCTGTCAGTGCTTCCACTGCTAGACGAGGATGAGCTTGAAGCTGGAAGGCTGGCAGGGGCAGCCTCACCGATTGCTGGCACCGCATACGTTTCTTGCTCAGAGTTGGATGCCTGTGCAGCATCTTCAAGAGCATTCCGCCTGCCATCCTCAAGCATGTTTGGCAAGCCGTCATGGACAGCATCTTCAACGCTCTCTCTGGCATGACGCTGACGCTTGCGACGCTTGGGCCTAGGAGCCACAGCAATGGCATCCTCAGGCCAATCACACAAGAAACCTTTCTCGGAATCATACAGCATTTTTTGGCGAGTACGTTTTCGGGAAGGCACGAAGTTTGGATCTACCAAGCTTTGATACTCAGCTTGCTTCGCGAAATGTGGGACATCCTTTCCATGCTTCTCAGCAGAAAGCAATGCAACCAAGTACCAACCACTAACACCTAGCGAACCCCGCCTAGTGTACCACACCTTGTTGCCTGCAGCCTGACCTTCTTGCAAGCATCTGTAAGGGTGAAGTTTTGCACGCTTTGCACCCTCCACATCGACAAGCTCGTGCTGAAATCCGGAGGCCTCCAAAAGCTTGACAAGATGGTACGTGCTGAGCTGCATGCACTCTAAGGGGTCTTCAGGGGCCTGCTCGGGTACACGGAACACGTTTTCGAAGCTGTGCAGTCGCTGGCCAACAACCAGTGCATTCTTGCCTGCCTGCGTCAGTCTCCACGGAGGCCCATCTATCAGGCCTTGCTCTGTCAGCTTCTCAATCACACCACTCTGAGCCAGCTTTCTGGAAACAGTTTCATCGTTGTTTTCCGACACGCAACGCTGAAGAAAACCTGGCAGCAAGGCTCGTTCTGCAGCAGAAAACCCTGTTTCATCCTGCAACCGAAACTCTTCCTTGTTGTCAGCCCGCCAAACCTTTAGAGTCTTCAAAACAGGACTACTCAAGACTGTAGGACAAAACAGCATTGGCGACAAGGAGCCGTTCTGGGAAGTGCGGTTGTTTGCATCTAGGCTAACTAGCAAAGTTTTTTTGCTCATGTCGATATCAATCAAGCGGTGAAGAGCAACGAGCAAACTGTCATTCAAGTCAAGTTCCTCATCCAACTTTGGCCGTTTGACTTTGGTGACGGAAATGTTTACTATCTTCCAAAACACTATGTTCGCAGACTTCCCGGTCATGTTTGGTGCCGTGTGGCTCAACAAGTCTAGGCTCTGCAGACGGCTTGAAAGCAACTCCACCGCAGCATCTTCACTTGTGTCTTCCAAGGCTGGTGCTGCCGAAGGAAGTGATCCTTGCATGACTGCTGTGAGTGACTGAAAAGCTGAAGCCTCAAACTCCATGGAGAAAACAGAGCCAGTCTCGGCAGGATACTTGCAGAGGTGCTGAATCATGAGGCTGTGATGCAAGGCAGCAGCATCGCCCAACTGCTCTGCATCTAGCAGTTCCCTGACGCTTCTACCTTGTCCCGGGGGCTGGTTGCTACCAAACACTAGCTCAGGGGCGGGCATGGTGAACTTGGTGTAGGGATCGGAATGATAAACAATCTTCCAAGACAAAGGATCGCGAGGGTTTGCAGTGTTTGAGAAAGCTGGATGACCTGAGAGCCCAAGCACCTGAACTGCGTCCTTACCGTGCCGAACTTTCTGAAGCTTATCAGCCAGCAGGGGAAGGATATGAGGATTGGCTTTCAGCTCCTTTGTGAGCCCTGGCATCCGGCGCAATAGTGACACATAAGCATCGCTGTGGCGCGGGGCCTTGCGCAAACCTACCTGAACCTTGGCATGCTCTGCTTCCACATATCTGGAGTTCAAAGAGGCCAGTCTCAACTCACACAGGAAGGCCCTTAACTCTGGGAGGTCATCAGGCTCATGTTCAGGACCGAAAGTTCCTCCACGACTTCTCCAAACCTGGATTTGGGATTGCAGCGGCTCCTGTTTGATGCGCTGGATACGGGGATGGGTGCAAGAAGAGGCTCGGGCCTTGGCTTCACACTGCAGCGCAACCTCCCCTGACTTGTGAGCCATGCCAAAAAGACACCAGGGTGGTTCCTGCCAGTACTGCAACTTCAAATGGAAGTAGTACAAGATGTGATTACGGGCAGATTCAAAATCAGTGAGGATGCTCATGCGTTCATCTGCCGAGAGGGTGCTGGGAAGATCTAGCGCGATTCTAGATGAAGATGCATCGAGGCTGTCATGGACTTGCTGCAGAAATTCTCCAGCAGACATGTCTGCACACCTTCTGCAGCGCATGGGGCAAACACGCCACAAAGCCTTCTCCTCGTCACTGGCTTCTGCACGATCACGGTGCCAATGACAGCTACACGACTCTGCCCAAGCAATGCATTGCTCAAGTGCTTTTGCAATCTGCTCCACACCGCACAAAAACCCCCAGAAAAATTCTGATTCGATAGCTGCATTTACAGCACTGACCTGTGCTCCAAATTCCTCCTCAGCGTTCTGTGCCTCTGCGGGCTCTTG
Source organism: Symbiodinium necroappetens (assembly GCA_905231915.1). Taxonomy (NCBI): domain Eukaryota; class Dinophyceae; order Suessiales; family Symbiodiniaceae; genus Symbiodinium; species Symbiodinium necroappetens. The sequence continues at coordinate 3,744 of CAJNJA010009294.1, read as the reverse complement.
CACCACAGCAGGGTCATAGCCCCTGAAGGCACGCAAGTCCCACCCATATCTCAGGGCTGCTTTCAATCTCAGCAAATTGGGAATGCATTCTGCCACCGTGCCCCAGCGATCTTCGTGCACGTGAGACTTAAACTGTTTGATCTCGGAAGCAAAACCCCTGGCAAGCCCTTGGCTAAAGCAAGTTTCAATCAAACGGTCCTTTGATTCTTTTTTTCTCAACAAATCAGCAACCTTTTTGCATTGCCCCACAACATCGTCGAAACTTTTCATGACTGCAGAAAGACCTTTTGTGGCATTGTGTATGCAGTGCAGAAGGTCATCAACTTCCAAGCTTCCTGTGACATCGACGACGCATTGGGCTTCAGGTAACTCTTCGAGCGCCACATCTGCGGGGGGATGCTCTGGGATTGGGGCAGGCGGAGCATCACAAAGGTCCACTTCTGCTATGTCTACAGGGGCTTCAAGCTCAGGTGCAAAGTCTACCTCTGCCACATCTGCGGCTTCGGTCTGCGAGGGCTGTGAAGCAGGCACTAAATCCAGCAGGGGTGTGTCTGGTGACAACCTAGAAAACACAGATTCAGTACCTTGGTCTGACAGGAACACAGATATGCTTTTAAACAATCTGTCCAAGTATGGCAACGAGGGGGACAGCAGCCGCAAGGCATGAGTGACGGCATGAAACTTCAAACTCGCTGTGGCACGAGACTTCCCGCAACCGATCTGCACTGATGGGCACACATGGCGATGCAACAACTGAGCGAACTCCTCCATGGCCTCCGACTCGATCATGACGGCGCCAGGATGGTTTTCAAAGCGCCTGGGCCCGCACAGTTGTTATTGGTTGTGGCATGCCGCCAAGTACTGCAACAACAGACTCAGACTACAGCAGCTAGCAGGCTAGCAGACTTAGCAAACTCTGCACTCATCACAGGCTGCGGCTACTACGGGTCACATGTCACGCAAAACAGATTAAAAATCAAGAACTAGATTTGGGACAATGGTTGCAACCGTCGTCAACCGTCAACCTCAAACTGCTATCACTGAGCAAAGCACTCAAGTCGCATGATGGCTGTGTGCAGCTCGGCAAGGTCTTGCTTCTTGACTATGTCCAACACAACAATCTGGTAGTCCCTACCACCTTGCGGACTGCTGTCGGTGCCTAAATAAATCACGGCACCTGCTCCATCAAACATCTCTTTGAGTCGGTCTCGCCACACGAGCATCCACGAGACATCAATGCGACCTCTGGCTTTTGAGATTGCTGCAGCTGAGGGCACAGAATTGCTGTTCGTATCCAACGCAGCTTGCGTGATCTGGGATGCTTGCTTGGGCAAAATTATGCCAGCCGCGCTGTGCAAAGCAGTCTTCAACTGCGATGCAGATCTCAAGGACTGGCTGAGTAAAAAGCACTTGATGAGATAAATCAATCCAAAAGCCTGGTTCTGCGAGCGTTTGCCATGTCTGTGAAAATCCAACATACCTCGCAACTCGTTCATGTAACCCGCAAAAGCTGTAAGGAAAAAATACAGCCTTTCCAAATCAACATGCTCACCTTGCTGCAGTCCTGCCACAACATTCCTGATCTCGTCAAGAAACTCTTCAGCATTGTCAGGATCTTGAATGCTGAACTTGGCAATCTCTTGAGGGTCTGCGACCCATGGAACATCTTCAAAACCTTCGCGCACATGTTTGCAGAGTCCAAGGTGCCACCCACCCTGGCCGCCTTTTTTCTGACCTCCTGCTTTGATGGACATGTCACACACAGCGAAGCTATCCCAAGCTTTCTTGCTGCACATGACTGCGAAGCACCGTGGCAATCTAACGACATCGACTGGAACTTGCTGCTGCCCTTCAGCACAAGATGCAGGGTTTTGCTCCTGCCAGGCTGCTTCCAACGCTGCGAAAGCAACATCTGTAAGCACGGAAAAGAAAGCATGATTCTGCAGACATGCCCACTCATCAATTTTTACAGGCCGTGCCAAAGCATGGATCTCAATGATTCTGAAGAAAAATATGGAGTGTTCGTCGCCAGGGCCCACGGAATTCCAAAATTTCCGTTGTATTTTTTGGCTGCTTGTCAAAGGTTGAAGGTGATTGCAAATGAACAGCGGCTCAACAATCGCCCATGCAGCAACTGTGCCTGCAGCAAAGTCATCTTCAGACCAGGCACCTTGTTGCTTTAACTCGCACATCTCTTGGAGATCTGCAGCAGCAGCATTGAGGACGACAGTGGCCCTCTTCGTGTATCTCAAAGGGGCTTCTGGGTCAGCCTTGAGACTAAGGCCTTGCTTTGCATCTGGCAAACTTGACAGCCACACAGACAGACGTGGCTTCCGCTCCATCTGTTAAAAGCGAAAAAAAGCTGTCCATGGAAGCGGCCTACACTGCCTACACAGGCCCATGCGTGGCATCCTAGGCACAAAGCTAAGCTCGGTTGCGCTTTAGGAACTTAACTTAGCCTAGCAGCACAGCAGCAAGTTATGATAATAATTCATTCATTCGCAAAAGTAACTTTGCATCATTGCTGCATTGTTTGCCCAAGAGTATGAAAACAAACAATGCTTCCAGGCGTACCGTACCGTACCTATTGGGCGGCTTGCCCCTGAAGCTTGAAGCCACAGCGACGATACAACTTCATTTTGTCTTGTCAAGTCAACTAAGTCAACTACTACTTGCAAGTTGCAAGTGCAAGCGCAACGCGACACAACTATTGCGACTACTTGCGACGAGTATCACACGCCCCATAAGAGACTCACTCAGAATCTGGAGCCTCTCCCAAAAATTGATGGATCATACCGAAACCAGTTGGCAACTGTCACTGTCACCCTGCCATTAAGCCAGAAACTAAAACATCAGTTCAAAGGCCGGTCATGCAGTTCATTATACACACCATACACAAACGGCATTACAATCAACTACTTACTACTTACCCTTATGAAATAGGAACTCGTCATACTTCATTTGACGACTGGACGTGACTGGAGTGACTGGACTGGACGGATGAAATGTCACATAACACATATGTCTGTCAGTGAGCCTGCAAAGCAAAGCTGCTTGTCTTTGTTCGATGAGCTCAATGACATCCCACTTCGCACTTGCACGACAGAGAATCCTGCGTATTCATTCGAGGACAGTTCCAAAACTGCACCAATTCCCGCTTCCGACAAGCAGAAAGTGCATTTCGTTCGTCACATATATGACAACAACAGACTGACAAAAATATATCTATAACTATATAACGGTCCTATCATCATCCGATCGGTGCTGCATCATCTGTTGCGTCGGACGATCCGACCAGACCGGACTCGACGACTCGACGACCTAGCAGACCTAGCCCTAGCACAAAAAACTTTGTGGCCCTGTTTTGAAACTTTCGATGACACATGCATTAGCAACTTTCGTCAACATCTCTTTGCACTCCAGACAGAACATGCTGACACCTTCTCAAGACCCAAGGAAACTTCGAAAAAGGGATGAAATAAGTAACATTCAAGGTTTCTACATGTTGCTGTTCGATGCTGACACAAACACGGAGCATCTTGCCGCGAACAACATTTCGACTGCTTGGATGCTCGATATGGCCCAGAGTGACCAGATAATGCTTCAAATTTGTAAAAACACGCAAATTTATGTGCCAATTCATTCGCTGCTTAAAATCCTGTCAGTTCGTAGCAGCTGCCTTAAACCCAAAAAGAAGAGTCAAGGTGGAAAATTACCACTGCGGTTCCTCACCGACGTAGTAGA
>CAJNJA010009292.1:0-14887 GCA_905231915.1 Symbiodinium necroappetens | reverse complement strand
AACCCTAAACCCTGAACCCAGACCCTAAGCCCTAAACACAAACTCCACCAAAACCCAAACGCCCAAACCCTAAGGCAAAACTCGGCCTCTGGAGCTTTCGGAAGAGAGGAGATGTAATCCTCTCAGCGTCTTTGCTTTCGGGCTTCAGGGTTTAGGGTTTAGGGTGTTTAGGGTTTAGGGCTTAGGGTTCAGGGTTTAGGGTTTAGGGTGTTGGGGTGTTAGGGTTGGTTTCAACAAGGCTTACAGGGGGGATTGGATTTCGGAGCTAGCCGCTCAACTTGGGGTTTGAGTTCGAGAGGTTTGGTGGGTGTCGGGTTCTGACTAGGGCTTGAAGAGTCCTACTTATCCGGTTACCACAGCTGCGGGTTGAGGTTGAAGGTTAGTGTTCTCAGCGTTTCAGGGGTTTGTGTTGGGCTTTAGGCTATCCAGCCATCTACCTACTTTCTTCCTGTCTACCCATCTTTCTGTCTGTCGTCTGTCTACCCATCCACACATCACCCAATTCACCCATCCACCCATCCACTCATCCACACATCACCCCACATGCCCACCCGCCCACCCACCCGCCCGCCCATCCATCCACCCATCCATCCATTTATCCATTTGTCCATTCTCCATCCGTCCATCCATCCATCCATCCATCCATTAGTTTATCTGTCTTGCTTTCTTTCTGTCCATCTCTGTATCTATCTATCTAGCTAGCTAGCAATCGTTATCACTATCCACCTATCTGTCGACCAGCTCTACGAGTAGCTATCTAGCTATCGTTGTATCTAAGAGGGAACTTCTGTCTACTTTGCTAAACTTTAAATGCCTGCAGTCCAACTTACCTCTTGGCAACCGGTACTCATCTGGCATGTACGGGCATCGATGCTTTGGTACATAGCTTGAAGCGCCAGCAAAGCAGCACTGCAACCTGAACAATCCCTAAACCCTAAACCCTAAACCGTAAACCCTAAACCCTGAACCCTAAGCCCTAACCTTAGACTCTCCATACAAAGCCTAAGCCTATTGGGTCCTCCTCCTCAGCGAAGTCTGCCTGTAGATCCCGGAAGAAGTGTGGCACTCGCCAGAAGTCCTGAACACACAGTTGGGGTTTGAAGTACGGCTGGTATGGGCTTTAAGGATAATCTTGACGTAGACCGGCCGCAAGAAAGCACAGAAAGTAGCAAAGTTGGCTTTCGTTCCCGGGGGCCCATGTCGCGCACCAACACCCACAAGCCCTGCAGCTAAATCCCTGACCCAAAACCCTAAACCCTAAACCTCCGACGCGCCGGAGAACCCAAAGCCACAACATCTAGCAGCTCAGAACCCCCACGAACCGTAACTTCAAACTGAAACAAAGTTTACACTTCAGACTTCAGACCCTCCCATATCAGGGTTCTGTAGAGAGTCCGTATGTAGCTATGATGGAATGAAGAACCAAAAGACCATCAACTTTAATTATGATGCTTTCCATCCTGGATATATAGGTTCATTTTAAACCCTAGGCCCTAGACCCTAACTAATCCCAAACCCTAAACTATCTATGCTAACTTTAACTTAGGGGCCGAGTATCTTAGCCCATAAAAAGGTAAACCTTTTGAATGATAATAGGTTTATCTAGGCCCCAAAAGGTTAAAGGTTGCCTACTCAGCCCCTAAGTAACAACCCTAAACCCCTAAACCCTAAACCCCGAACCCTAAACCCTAAACCCCTAAACCCTAACCGTTAAAGTCATGTCCTGGCTCTTGACGTAGTCGCGGAGCTCCTCCGACCGCCGGGACGCCGTGAGCGCCAGGGTGATTTCCGGGCGCGGCTCCATGGACTTTCCTTTGGGGTTTAGAGGGTTTTTGGGGGTTTAGGGTTTAGGGTTTTAGTTTAGGCTTTAGGTTTTTAGTTTAGGTTTTAGGGTTTAGGGCCTTTAGGGTTTAGGGTTTAGGGCTATAGGGTTTTAGAGTTCCTGGTTTAGGGTTTAGGATCTCGGCTGTGGGTTCGCTTAAGCAGGGGACCAAATAGTGGGCAGCCCTCAGGCGGACATGGGATTCAGGTGAAAGCTAAAGCTAGTTGATAGTCAAAAGAAGATTTTGGGATGTTTTCGACCCTAAGGAATAATACTCGCAACTATTCAGGCCTCCATGATCTATGTTAGGCTTCGACTTAGTGTCTCGTCCTGAGGGACGTGGCTTACGGCGCAGCAGAAATCGGGTATAGATACCCTATAAACCCTACTCATCCCCCTAACCCTAAACATCCATAAACACTAAATCCTAAACATCCGTATATAGCTCTAATCCCTAAGCATCCCCAAACCCTAAACATCCCCAAACCCTAAACATTCCTAAATCCTAACTCTTAGGGGACCTTCGTGATGACGGTTCAGGATGTAGGATTCATGGGTAACGCTTAAACCCCAATGAAGTATCAGGTGAGGAGCCGATAGTCACTGAGACTCGCTGCTGTGTGGCGCGGCTCGACGAAGCCATCCTTGCTCTCTCTCTCTCTCTCTCTCTCTCTCTCTTTCTCGGGTTTAGGGTTTAGGTTTCCCTCTCTCTCTCTCTCCCTCTCCCTCGAGGACGTAAGTATTTTGGGCTAGGGGTTCAGGCATCACGTTTACGTAAACAACCCAGTGACGTAGCAACTGAGGTTACGAATAGGGTAGCTAAACCCAAGTAAGCTACTTGTATTCATAGGGGCGGGAATTTTCGGTTTCGGAATGAATTTGATGGGGCTTAGGAAAAAAGGTTCAGGACCTTTCGGTTTAGGCCTTACAAGTCTTGGGCGGAGGGAGTTCCGGTTAGGAGTTTCGGTGTGCAGGCTTACGAAAGGTGGGTTTCGGGCCTCGGACATGAAGGTTTTGGGCTTGGAATTGTAGGATGATTTCATTGAAGTAGAAAGCCCCCACATTGAGGCCCAAGTCATGAGGCATACCATGGCTTGCGGCCATGTTCAGAAGCATGGGCAGAGTTTGGAGAACCAAAGCCCGGAACACTCAAGGCTCACACCCCGTAAACCCTAAATACCAAATCCCGGCGGCACAAAAACCCCAAATCACTACGCCCTACATCTGCAAGCCTGTGCTTCTTAAAGAACTTCAGGTTAACCTGTTGGGACCTTAACCAAAACGTAAGTTTCGTAGGATTCCTCGACTCCATATTCGGCTTTTTGCAGCTTACGGTATCTAATACAAGGACTATGCCAAAATGGAAGGCTACCGCACGCAACATGCTTACTTTTTGAAACGAGTTTGTTTGGGTGGCTGAACCCTAGGCTGTCAACCCCAAACCCTGAACCGTACCCAAAAAAACCAAGCCCTAAACTCTAATCATCCTAAACCCCAAACCCGAAACTCTAGGTACTGTACGCCCCAAGCCCGACACACTAGAGGTACGAAGCCCCAAAACCCTAGATCTATAAATCTAAACCCCAAGCCCTAACCCCATACTACCTCGACGTCTCAAACCACTCCAGGAGGCGAAACATTCTCAGCGCGGGGACCCGCTCCGGATGAGGAACTCCGGACCACCTAGAGCAGCAGACAGGGAAACTCCAGAAGCCTATATTGCTTTAGGATGCCTTGAAGGGCTCCTTCCTGTAAGGAGCCCTTCCTTTATGGGTGTCCTTGAAGGGCTTAGGCTTTGACCCTCTATAGAGCCCTTGCAAAGCTCTGCTGCGTGATTGAATACAAAGCCTAGGCAACTCGGCAGCAGAACGAAGGGGCTCAGGTGATGTATTGGGTTTAGGCTTTAGGGTGCTTGAAGACCTCGGGTTTCTAGTCTTCCTAGTTTTCTGCTTCGAACTTCGGTTGAATCCCGCGAAGCAGAGCAGTCAGTGATTCGCCTCGTCTGTCGCATTCGCGATGATGGCACCGATGCAACCTCGAACATGGACACAGCAACGGATGCTTCGCAAACTTCTTGAGACGATGCTCATCATAACATATGCTGTCGCACTGTGCATGTCGCTGACTCCGGAGAGGGAGCCTCTCTTGGGGAAGTTCGAAACCCTGAACTCAGCTAATATCCTGCACTAACGGTTCTAAGCTTTATTTATAATACACTCAGGGTCTGAAGGTTCCAATCTGTATTTACAATACATTCTAGGTCTGAAAGGCGGACCCCCATTTTCAAATCCAAGCAATTGTGGCTTTCTCAGAGCCATGCAGCTTTCTGCTTGGGCATCGTCGCTCTCATCGTCGCCAGGAAGGCCGTCCGAATCCGCCATGTTGGCCAATATGGGGGCTTGTTGATCTATTTAATGCCCGGAAGCTTTCTGGGCTGAATTTCAAGCTTGCGGTGAATAGGCGAAGTCCCTAAAACCTAACCCCTATTGGATCAGCAACAGGCTCATAATGACACCTCCTGGTTCGAAGCTGCCGCAACCATGATTTCCATGGGCTGCTCGTGCCTATCTGTCTACATGCCTATGTGTCTATCTATCCGTCTACCTATCCATTTCTTATCTGTCTGCCTATGTCTGCAAACTTATGTCATGTGTGCGCAGGGATGGCGATTCAACATGACAACTGATGCCTTTGCTAGCTGTTCGTGCAGCACGACAAGTCGGAGCACAAGAATTGGCAATCAGTCTTCTAACGGGAAACGCCAAGCGACTGCGGTTTCAGGGTTTAGGATTTGGACTTTCAGATGGTTCAGCAGTTGGTATTATCATGTTTTCTCAGAGAGCCTAACATCGATCCTATCATCTTGAGGTTCGGTGGGCGTTCACATTTTCTGTGGTGGAGGCATGCGATGCAGAGCTTCGTTAGAAGATGTCTACATTACAGAGACTGCGGGGAAAGCCTGAACATTCCCACAACGACAATAGGAACCGGGTACTCCCCCTCCCTAAACCCTGAACCCTAAACCCTCAACCCTAAACCCTGAACCCTAAACCCCTAAACCCTAAACCGTTCTGCAAACAACTTGGCCATCACTTCTGGAAACCCTGAGGCCTGCACGCTGAACCCCACATCGAGAGGCTATAGTCACGGACCCTCTTCAACTGCTGATGCTCTAATATAACAAAAGTGAAGTAGACCGCCCTAAGCCTAAACCCTATAATTCTTAAGCCTAATTGAAAGATATAGACAGCAAGCTGGAATATTATAGGGCAAAGTCAACCGAACGCCGCCTTGGCAGTGCCTTTCACGCCGAGTTGACACCCGAACTCATCTCGACCTTTCTGAACTCACGGCTGGGGTAGCCAGGCCTGAAAATTTTCCTGTTCGGAACGAGAAGACGAGGATGATGATGATGGTCATGATGATGATAATCATGATGATGGTGGCGGTGATGATAATAATGGTGAGCAGCTTTATTCCCTGGAGCTCCAAGGCTCTACTCTATTTCTCATCAATGCCAGGCAGGATGCATAGGGTTTGGGCTCGAAACTTGCAACAGCAATCACGAAGCTTCACTCGGTCTGGCAGCCTGGACACAACAACTCTGAACACTTAACGCAAACGAAATCTTTCTGCCTCACACAGGCTCGCCCATAAGCCCTTAATACCTAAGCTCAAACACCAAAGCTTCGACCTAAACATCTTTCGTCAAGGGCTCGCTATTGGGCTTCGAAAGGTTTATGGTACTGTGCCCTACACACAACCCCCCAAATGCAAACTCTAAACCCCAGCCCTTAACCCTAACTCAAAATCCTAAACCCTAAACCCAAACCCCTAACCCTAACTTAACTCAAAATCCAAACACTGAACCCAAACCCCTAACGCTAACTCAAAATCCTGAACCCAAACCGAGCCGAGCCCTACAATCTAACCAACTCTCCTCAAAGAGAAGCTTCCGGGGTGGCCTCGGTGAAACCGCGACAATCAGAAACGGTTCAGGGTTTGGGGTTTAGGGTTTAGGGTTTAGGGCCATCTAGGGTTCTGGGTTTAGGGCTTATAGGGCTCCGGGTTTAGAATTTGGGGCTTAGGGTTTGGGGTGTCGGGTTTAGGGCTTCGGGAAAAAGTTCCAAGATCGGTGCCTTCCCAGGCCAAGGTGGCAGAGAGTTCGTAGCACAGGATTCGCCTGAAGCATGGCATTCAGAAATAGGGATAGATGCAGGTATAGAGGTACGTAGATACAGGTTTAGATGCAATAAATATGGTATAGATACGGATAGAGATGTAGATAAAGCTCTAGATACAGATACAGATATAGGCACAGACATGGACACAGACATAGATAGAAGTAAAGACGCAAAAGCAAATAGAGATACATAAATTTCTGGCTAGATATAGATACCGCCATAGCTAAAACTATAGACTTAGATGTAGAGATGGATCCGGATAAGTTTACGTAGGCATTGATACAGAGTGACCCATTATTAGATCTAGGTATATATGTAGATACGCACCCGGATACAGCCTGGAGGTGTATGTAAATAACAAGATGGATAGATGTATAGATAGATAGATAGATAGATAGATAGATAGACGGGTTCGCCTGAAAAGTACTGCCTTTCCCCGAGAGATATCAAGCTTGATGAAAGGTTTGTGGGGTGTAGAAAGGGTTTCTCTGCATTGCTCATTGCTTCTGGCATTACGGCTTGCGGGTTGGGGCCCGCAAGCACGGGAAGGATTTCTGTTGCTTGGACTGAAGGCTCCAACAATATTGTTTTTTGGGCTAAGGGTTTAGGGCTTATCTGGATCCTGTACAACCTTCCGTGTGAAGGACTTCTAATTATAAGGAAACCGTACTGAGGGTCCTTCAGGGTCCAGGTACGCTTTCAAGATTTCAATGTCTGGCTAATCCAGGGCCTGGGGTATCTTACATGCCACGGAATCTGGGAGGTCCATAAGGAGGGTTAGGGTTTAGGGTTTAGGGTCGGTTTAGGGTTTAGGACCGATTTAGGGTTGCGGGGTTACCCTCCGACCCGAATCCTAAGCTCTCGACCACGAGAACCCTGAACCCTCCAACCCCAAACCGCAAAAAACAGAAAATATAGCCCGCAAACCTTAAACTAAGTAGGACTCTGAGACGCATTACCTGTAGTCTCCATTGTAGTTCCTTTCTTGGCAGTGCCTTGCAGGATCCTAAGTATAAAGCTGGTTAAACCAAAAGAAAGGCACTACAGTACAGTGGAAGCTACAGGTAAAAATGGAATACGCCAAATCTGACTTTCCTAGAGGGTCCGTACATGCTAATAAAAAGAAGTAAGAACTACAAGATCCTCCCTGTTATGGGTTTGGGGTCCTGATCCCGTCATGGCAATCAACATTTAAATGATACATATATATATACACACATGTGTATATATATATATTTAGATACAGAAGTATGTATGTATCTGTATATATGTATGTATTTATGTATGTATGCATGTATGTATGTGTGTGCATGTGTGTGTCTGTGTATGTCTATGTACATACATGAAAATATAAGTGTATACATGCATACACATCTGTATACATATATATATATATATGTATATGTATATGTATATGTATATGTATATGTATATGTATATGTATATGTATATGTATATGTATATGTATATGTATATGCATATGTATCTGTATCTGTATCTGTATCTGTATCTGTATCTGTATCTGTAAATGTAAAAGTATATGTGTATGTATATGTATATGTATGTGTGTGTGGACCCTCTGGGTGTTGTGTGGCTTGAAAGCCTCTCATCGTGGTTGCTTCTTCTAGGGCCTAGGGGCTTAGATGCTATTGTAAGTACAGTCTCCTTTTTTGTATATAGCCCACAGTGGCTTCGTCTCATGAGCCTTTAAGTACCCAGATTCAGAACAACCTGAGCATGAAGATCCTGATCGGAATACCAGGGCCGTTGACCCCCCCCCCCCCAAGCCCCCAGGCCCCTAAAGCCTTAATCCACCATTCCCGTGAGCTGAGGATTCCCCAAACCCTGACCGACACCCTGATATATAAAAAGTTAAAGAGGCCGTTCCTTCTGAATCCGGGATCCCCACTTTCCTTTTCGGAGTGCGAAGCTTGCATCACCTGTCGTCATGAGGTTGCTGCGATTCAAGGGCTTGCTTCGGAGTTCGGAGGCTTGGGGTGGAGGCCTATAAGGGCTTAGTCTTTCAGGCTGGCTGAAAAGTTATGCGAAATGGCGAAATTCACGGACGTGCAATCCTGAGCTGGTCAGCTGACTTTGGCGACGGTGGACCTGCGATTCTGCTATATGTATTGATCACCAGGCTGTGAAACATCTCCGTGTGAAGACGTTTCGCTGGACCGGAAACCGTCATGAAATCATGGCCATCCACAAGCTGAGCCCATTGAAGCCACCCTGAACGCTAAATTCTAAGCCTAAACCCTCCATCGAGGAAACATCGCAACCCTAAACCTTAAGGACGAAATGAACCCCAAAAGGGTTTAGGGTTCATATACCATGTAGGGATTCATAGTACAAGGGTATAGGGCCCCTACTTTTAAGGGTCATTCCGTCCTTAAGGAACCCCCCCAGAAACTGAAATCCGTAAAAACCCTAAACCCTGATGGAAACCATGGGGAAACACAAGAACTCACAGCCGGGCTCAATTGCAAGCCCAGTGCACACTTGGGGTTTGGGGTTGGGATGTTTAGGGGTTCGGGGCTTTAGGGTTTACAGGGTTTGGGTTTGGGGTTTAAGTTTGCGGATTCAGGGGCTTTGGGCTTAGGGCGCTAATATATCACTGGTGTTTCGGCGTGAATTGAAAGCGTAATCAAAGCGTCAGGACTTCAAGAAGAAATTTTCCCAAAGTATTCAGCCGTCGATGCAACGGTAAGTAAGCCCTTGCTAAACCCAGAAAACCACATACCCTAAACCCCTCTCCCAAAACCCTAAGCCCTACGCCGATGCCCTCAACCCCAAAACCTAAACCCCTATAACCCTAAACCCTAGCGCTGATTCGATCAAGGCAGGGATGAACCCATAACCCCAAAATAAACCCCGAAACCCCAAAAACTAGACCCTGAGCCCCCGAACCCTCAACCCTTGAACCGGTAACCAAACTCCACACCCGGAGGCCTCAACTCTAACTAGAACCCGAAACCGAGACCCGACCAGAATGCCCCAAAATCTCTGAAATCAACCTGGCCTACCCATGCCTTGCACAGCCCCAAAGCTCCGTACAAAAATGACCGCAAAAACCCCTATAACACCCCTGGAGGAAGCAGTCCGATACCCTCAAACAAAAATCGGCCACAAAGGCGATGTTGCCTCGAACGGAGATGTCTTTCATCACGAAGCTGACACCCGAAAGTGCTGGCACCTTCTTAGCGTTTAAGTATCTTCGGGGTTCTTTTAAGGGTTCCTGCAGGGTTCCTTTCAGGGCTCAATTAAAAGGTGCCTTTATAGGTGTTGTAAGAAGTAGTTCGATGACTTAGAGAACTCTTATAGTCGTTAGAGGCTTGGGCTTCGGGTTTAGGCTTTGCGGCCTCGCGGGATGAACGCTTAGGATCCCTGTTTACAAGATCCTTGGTCTAAGGGTGCATCAAAAAAGACCGTAACTTGGAGACCCCTAGGACCCTAAGACCGAACCTGCGACGTAAGGAACGCAAGCAGTTCCTTTATCTAACCTTTCTAACCTGGATCTGATTTCAACCCCAAGCAACGTACGTTGTAGAGTTACAATTATAGACTTGCCAGAGACCACAGGTTTTAGGGTTTAGGGTTTAGGGTACGGGAGAACACCATGATTCGGGCCTAGGCTTGGAAGTTCACCAGCCAGCAGAAAAGGATTGAGTTGAGTTTAGGTGTGGCGCTTAGAGGCTTACTGCTTCGGGCAGAAGGTATTGGGTGCTGAGCTGGATTCATTCCAGCCCAAACTGCAAGCCTTCAGCACAGGGTCGAGCTAAAAAGTAAATCCATCTAACTAAATCTATCTTAATCTCTCTATCTATCTATCTATCCATCTATCTATCTATCTTAACCTATCTATCAAGGCTCGCTGTTAAAACCCACAACGATAGCATTAGTAGAGTTTACGCGCCAACCTCTCGGCACTACTATCCGACGATTACAACCGTGAATCCTACATCTGGCCTGTTTCACTTTATATGGGGCCTGAGCAGCCGGAAAAGGGTGTTGGTATATGGTAGACTGAACTTATATAGGATTTCTATACGGCAACAGAATTACCAAGTCGCCGACCCTACATTCTCTACACAACTGGGCTACGAGCTGTGTGGGCTCTTGGGTTCAGACCTAGGTGTCTGGTTTCGGTACTTCGCCCAGAGTCAAGAGAGACCACCATATGAGATATGCCCTAACTATCCCTAAGTCATAAAGAGTCTATATTTGTATGGTCTTAGGTATGTTCCTTAACAAAGGGGTATCGGGCTCCGTGCAAGCTTCCACAGAGCAATTCGTCTTGCAAACTGCAATCAGGTACGTTGAGCAAAATACTTATGTGACGACTGATTGCTATCATCTTTTGATCAGCACACGCAGGTCCACAGGACGTAAACCCGGAACCGTAAAGCCAGCAAAGTGACGACCCAAGTGCCTGGCAGCAATTTCCACATTTCGACTCTGCAGGCAAGCAACCGAAGGATGGGTATAAGCGCATCGCGCATCAGGTAACTCAGACACGATGCTCATCGGCTCATCGACGTTGCATGACCGATATTATCAGGTCAGGAGCAGACGACGAAACAGAAGCCAGCGACCAAGGTAGCTCTTTCTCCCGAGATATCCGGGGGCATACACACTACGGTTGCACAGCCCTGCGGATGGAGGCATGCCAGGGCATGCGCTGGACTCAGGATTTTGGATAGCCGATGCCAAACTCTACGGCCAAAACCGCACAGCAGCACTGAGTCATATCGTATAACATTACGTGCACGGGTTTTGGGCTTAAGGTTTTAGCTTTGGGGCTTTGAGGTTTGGGGTTTAGGTTTCAGGGTTTCGGATGGGACTCAAATTTAATCTTACAACTGCAAACCCCATTGTAGCTGCAGCCACTGCACTGTATTCTTGAGCCCCACCATTACGCCACTACGTACTTCTGACACTTAACAATGACCCCAGCAAGGCGCCACGACCACATCTCCCTTGTCCTCTGCAATGACTTTCGTGACAGATCATGGGCTGATACCAGTGGACACTTGAAGCAACGAGTTGCACCGTGTATACGCTATCCTTCGTCTACCTGATCTGATTTCCCTACCTTGGCAACCACCCAACTCTCAACAGCGACAGTTAAATTCCCCTCCGGTCCCAACATGGGACTTCCCGAAAATTAGGGTACCTTATTTTGGGGTCCTTATAATAAGGATGCTACTATTTAGGGTACTATATTGGGGTCCCCTATTTTCGGAAACCCCCACATGGAGCCCTTGGGTAAACACTAAAGAGCAAGCCTAAGCTACGCACAGGAGAAGATGACTGGGGCTTTGGGTGTTGGTTTTCGGGTTTACGGTCAATACGTACGGTTGCAGACACTGAAAACCTTGGCTACCCAACACAAGGACCTTTGCATTGCAGTAGGATTGATCGAGCCCACGAAGGTGCTTGACGAATACTTAGTTACTCAGCCAAGAGTGCAATGGGCATGTAAGAGCTCCAGACCCTGGATTCGCTGCGGCCAAAGCCCGCCAAACTTCTGCAGTCTAGGGTTTGGGATTTGGGAATGGTTGGTCCCAGGCTGCAAGGTTCAGAGTCTAACCAGGGTTTGGGCGGCCAAGTTCAGGGTTGCAGGAGGCCAGGAGGCTTTGGGGATTAGTAGCTGGTCTTGCTCCATGCGTTTCATCCGCCAGGGGTGACAATCCAATGCTCTAAACCCTGTGGCCCTCAAGCCAAGACTATCAATGGTCCCATTGTAATTCCTTGCT
The DNA here is from genome assembly GCA_905231915.1 of Symbiodinium necroappetens. NCBI lineage: Eukaryota > Dinophyceae > Suessiales > Symbiodiniaceae > Symbiodinium > Symbiodinium necroappetens. Next base: position 3,122 of record CAJNJA010009292.1, on the reverse strand, counting down.
TTGGTTTAGCCAGGTTTGTGTGTAGGATCCTATATGGTAACCCATATAACGCTCTAACGGGCTGTGCACGTGCGCCCGTCATAGGAGACAGCACTGGGCTTCTTAGGATTTCATGGCAGGCGCAGCATTTTCAGGATGTGGAGCTTTGGGTTGTTGAGTAGCTTCACAAGTGGAAACTGTGACAAAAAACCGACGAATCTGTGCTGCGGCCTAGGGGGACACATCGAGGCAGCAGGAGTGGCAGAAGTGGACCTAGAGCAGCAGTCGCGGCAGCGGTAGAAGCCCCGCAGTCGCAAGAGCTGGCAAAAAGAAGCAAGGAGTTGTAGCGTTGCGCATGCGATCAAGACGGCCTCATCCCCCCCACCCCCCCCCCCATCCCCCACCGCATATGTGAAGATGTTAGGGGGTTCGGGCCTCCAGATAGCGTCCAGAAGGTACAAAACGCACGCAGCCGCCTCTCTCCTCCAAGAAGCCAGTTGCACAAGACACACCCAACCACCTCCCTCCCCCATGCCTGGACAGCGACAGGCGCGAGGTTTTCTGGCTGTCGAAGTCCGCGGAGTACAGCAAATCCCAACCATCCTCTTCACCCACCTAAGCCCTAAACCCCAATCTCTGAACTCTATAAACTCCAAGCCCTAAACTCTAAACCCTAAGCTCTAAACTCTAAAATGTGCCTCTAAGCAACGCAGCTACAATCCTAGGCTGCCCTAAACTCCTGAACACTGGGTCTCCGGGTGCTGAGGAACTTCAAGGAACAACAGCTGAAGTGCTCGAAAGACGTAGGCTTAGGGTTCTAGGGTTTAGGGCACCAGTGGTTTAGGGTCAAAGGTTTAGCGTGGTTTAGGGTTAGGGGGTTCAGGGTTTAAGGTTGGGTATGGGTATAAGGCTTTCGCGAACTGCGTACCCTAGACGTAAGACTCAGAAAAGGCCTGAACCCCAAACCCCAAACCGGTAGCATATCTCAGGCTCTATAGGTAAGGGTTTAGGGTTATAAAAATGACGAGTCCGCTAGGTCACTAGAACCTCACGGGAAGGTACAGCACATCGCAGAACGTTGGCTGGGGTTGGCCCCAGCTTCGGTGGTCTCTTTGCAGACATCCGTTTCTCAGCAGCTTGCACCCGAGGATTTCTCCGAAAAATAGGGGCTGGTTGCTTAATCCTCGGGCGGCTGGTCGGGAGAGAAGGAAAGCTGTTTCAGAAAATGCCCACTCAAAAGAATATGCACATGCCATGCCTTTTCGGCGAAGCTCGACAGCGGGGCCATTCGCTGTCGCCCGGCGCCTGTGCAACTGGGCGCCTTCCCACTGCGCTCATCTCGAGTGAACCCAGATGGGAGGACTCGCGCTCAAGTGGAACTACCACATAGCAGCACATCTGCGAGGACCTTGGGCCTAGAAGTGGATTCAGCCGAAATTGCACAAAACCAGCAAACCTGACAGCTTTCTATTCTAACTAGACGGCCCTTAGTAATTCAAACAGGGTGTGGGGCCATATTATGCTGCAACTATATCGGGAAAGCGAGCAACATGGTTTAGGAACTACTCAAAGCCCTGCACCCTAAACCCCTAAACCCCTAAACCCCTAAACCCCTAACCCCTAAACCCCTAAACCCTAAACCCCTAAACCCCTACACTCTAAACCCCTAAACCCTAAACTATTTAGACCCTTGGATAACAATCCTTTCGAACCCCGCGCCCCACACATACCAAACTCTGAGCCCGAAGCCCTAGCCCACGGTGCCACGGTTTAGGGGTTTAGGGATTTGGGTTTAGGGTGTTGGGTTTAGATTTAGGGTTTTGGTCTAGTGTTTTCCTTAACCCCCCAACAGTAAGTACAAATAATGGCCCAACACCCAGAATTAGAAGGCTATTCTTCTACGTACCTTCGGGGTCCACGGTTTAGGGTCCAGGGATTCGCTGGCATCGGTGTTATCAAACCCTAAATCCGCTCGGGCCCTTTCTACTCTCTACACCGCGTGGGGTGACTAAATCCCAGCGAATTTAAACCCTAAGCCCTTTTTGGTTCCTTGAGGGCTGAAGCTTTGGGGGGTTCGGGTGTATGGGGTCTACAGGATAGCATAGGGAGTGCTCCGCTCCTACAGCCCGAATCAGGAGGGGTTCGGGGCTCCCTAGGCATCACCTGAAACATCAGCAAGGGTGCCTTGCTTGCAACTGTAACTTGGATAAGCCCTAAGCCCTGAACCAAAACCCTAAACCCCAAACCCCTACACCTAACGAATAACACTGGGGACCGAAGACAACAAGTCCTTCATACGACATCATATGCAAAACCCTTAGAACACCCCTCAGGTAACCCTTCTAAAACCCTGTAAACCCTTCGCTCAGCAAACCCTTCCAAAGCCCTGTAAAACCTTGCAAGAAACCGTAAAGCACTCCCTTTTGAGAGCAAAACTAAAGCTTTCAGATTCACCCGTCTTCGTCTGGTCCTCACGATTATGTACTGCAAGGAGTCCGGCCGTGGGAGCTTAATGCGATCTTGCCGGAACAACCCCCGGCCCGTTTCGAAGAGCCCAGGGATTTACTGTAATGGTGTCGGCTGTTGAGGTCAGTAAGGGACCTGCCTGATAATCCAGAATTGCGTACGGGCTGTAATGTGGGGCCTCAAGATATCTAATAAGGCTTCGTCGAGGGCGTATTACAGCTAATCTTAATTTCAATCAGCCCGCTATGTTGGGCTATAGCTAGGGGGATCTTCTTCGTATTTCAGTCAGACCCCTATATTTAAGTTGGGGATGTAATTTGGAATGAATGGGATCTTCTAGCTATTTCAAGCACACCCCTGCAATACAACTAAGGTTTATGCAGGGCTTGGCGACTGAACTATGGTTCACAGCTTGGGGTTTAGTGTTTACTTTCGGGATGAGCATGTCTGGAGCGATGTTGTGCTACCTGTGTGTATGTATGTGTATATATGTATGTATGTAGGTATGTAGGTATGTAGGTGCGTAGGTACGTAGGTACGTAGGTATGTATGTGTACATACATACATGCACATACATACATACATACATACATGCATACGTACATACATAACCAGAAACACACACAGACAAACACACACACACACACACACCCACCCACCCACACACCCACCCACCC